>CM033279.1:14297425-14569504 GCA_019343175.1 Oedothorax gibbosus
AGCTCCCCCCTCGTTTTTACCCTACTAATGGATCAATGGTGTACGTTATATCATCCTTCTACTTCTAAAGCCATGAGTGTTCTATGAAGTTTCTTTGAAATATGTATACTACTTGATACTAGTTTCATGTCACCATAAATAGTTTGGTGGGTCACTCATGGATTTGAAGGTCAGGGGAAAAGGTCATTTTCGGCGATTTTTGTCATGTTTCTGCCTAATTATCTACTTAAGCCATAAGTTACCCACATAAATATTTATTGGATTAATTACACGCACTAAGGTAGTACTTAGAAAAATATAAAAGACCATGGGTGACCCTTTACTCCGGTAGTTATACATGGTCTTCAAAGTTGATCATTACCAAAAAAATGTCACATTCAATGGTCAATTACTCCCGAAGCAAAGAGTCTATAACTTGGAGACACAGTTGTAAATACACTTCAAATTTTGTAGTTTTAGACCCAGGTTACAAATCCATGGCACCTAACTTACTCCTCAGAACTTTCTCCATAAGCTGGATTCACCTATTGGGATAGAGTTACATCAACGGACTGCCGTTGTCTTGAGATCAACAAGGTGAGGGCTATATTGACCAACATTCCACATCCAAAGAAAATGCTTACGTAGAAGAATGTTTGGTGGCCGCCTATGGCATCGAACCCTAATCCAGCGATAACACATCCAAGTCCGCCACCTGTAACAGAAAAAGTACTAAATTATATAACATTTCAAAAGCGGATGTCGAAAGACTTTTAATAAACTGCTAGTTTTAAATACTGCTCGTCCAAAAGCAAAGAAGCTGCTTTTTGGACGAGTTTTTCGAACTAACTAGAAAAATTAGCATTAAGAATCCATTCACATTATTGAAACAAAGGCTTCTGAAAAGGGTCAAAAGAGCAAGTGCTGACAGATGATGTAGTTAAAGTTACAAAGAATTAATTTCTTTTATAACACTTTAACACGTCATCATTGGCTTAAAGTAGTCCTAAACACAGTTTGTATCATATTTACCTAAGCCCTCATGTGTACTGAAGAGTATAGACTGGGTAGTAGCTTCTGTTCCGGGTTCTGCACTTAACTTTGCATAAGAAGTTGTAGCCGCATAGAATAAACCATACGTAAGCCCATGAACAACTTCCATTGGTAGAGTCAACCAAGGGTCTTGTAGGTAGCTGTAAAATAAGAACCTGGAGCAGTAAGCCGCCAATGACAAGCTCAAGACATTGAAGTGTCCGACTCTCTTGATAAACCAACTAGAATAAAACAGGAATGGTATTTCGCCAACGAAGTTTTGGACAGTCTGCACCAACCCACACAACAAGCTACTCGCACCAATGGAGGTCAGAAACCAAACTTGGTAGAACCAGATGATTCCGTATCCGACGCCATTGAGCAAGACACCAAGCTCGAATGCGAGGAACTCGGCATTGCGAAGTACCTTGCCAACATCCTTCAAGATGTTTTGCGAAAACTGCGGCTGCACCAAATCCATCTTCCATAGATTCCATAGACATAGAGCAAACATTAGCCCCATGACAATCCAGCTAAGTAAGTAGTCATCGGTGTAGTCGTGAAGTAGTCCTCCTATGGGAGCCATCGCACCCCAACCCAAAGCACCATACAATCGCTGTCGACCAAAATCGGCTCCAGTGTTGGCTACTTTTTCACAACAAGCTGTGTCTGAAATTGTAAAGAGAGCGTCTGCAGCCCCTATTGCAATTGTAACTATACCAGCAACTAACCAAAATTGGTAAGTGTTAAACTGACCAAACTCCTGTTTAATTTCTTCATTATATTTTGAACTCATAGAACATAAAATGAAGTAACAATCTTCGGTTCCATTGCAGCATAGAGAACAGAAGTAATTCAGTTCTTCTGTTTCAAAACTGGTCAAATCAGATCGGTTATAACTAAGAGTATCTTTATAAGTTTTAACGTTTAAATTTAAAAGAGTTCTATTTGTTTTTATTACAAAAACTTTACGACATTCTGGTGGGACTTCTTTGTGAGACTCAAGTGAACATAATACGCTCGTATAATACTCACTTTTAGAACTTATATTCATTTGAGTTAGATTGCACATTGTATGTCGATTGTACATTTTTTTTGAGTAGAATTCCATTTCTGTTATTCTTTCTTCTGCTTGAAAGTTACTTATTCTAGGAATAGGTAAAAGAAAAAATAGCAAAACAACTGTTAGCACTGTTAAAATAGTGATTGCCGCTTTCAGTCTATTGAAGTAATCAGTCAAAAGTCCCAAAAGAGGTTTAGAGAAAACGTAAATAAATTGCCCCGGGGTCAGTATGGAGGCCACAGACGAGGCAGAAAGGCCAATTCTGTCTCTAATAAATACTGTCAAATAAGGATATGAAGCTCCCAAACCTAAAATAAAAAGAATTCATATTAAATGTCGAAAAAATAGACATATCTGAAAAAATGCTGTCAATTTTAATAGGTTATATTTAGAGTAGATCAAGGACTCCTTGTCTATACCCCTCTGAGTTATAAGCAAATTGGCTAAACTGTAAACTTGTTCTAAGGAAAGTTATAAAGAACTGAAGTTTAAGATTTTTTTATTTCGTTGCATTTCAAATCATATTTACAAACGATTTTTCTTCGGCAAGTAGCCTGGGAAGTATTAGTTTCTAATTAGTTATTAATTTCTGGTTTATTTAAGACGCCGTTGAGTGATGGCGATTACAAATGGGCACTAACGGAGGGAAACGATTGGAGAGCGCGGTTGCCCGTAGAGTTATACAGGGTGGCGCAAATAAAAGTGGCCCCGTCATGGAGATAAGGGTAAGATATAATTGTTGCTCAGTCATTAACTAATGCAAAAACAGGTTTGCTAAGTGAAGCTATTGATCGCTTCAAAATTAATTCCAAACGCTTGGCGAATTATTTACCGGCAACTATGCTATGGATTTACAAGCTAGTTGAAATGCAATATAAACTACTAACTAAATTTGGTACACGATCTCTAATACCTGTCGGACGTCATAATAAGGTTTGCGAAAAAATTGCGCATGCGCAAGGGGTAGCTCCCAGCTAAAAATAAACTGCAGTTTTTCTGCAGAAGTGAAGTGATTTTGAAGTATTTCTGCAGTCAACTACATATTTTCTGCAGAAGAATATCGACTGTGAAAAAACTTCAGTTATTTTGCAATGATTCGTAAGTTAATTTGAAGTTATTTATTTCAAACGTTACTGTGAGCAGTTAACTGCAAAAATACTGTAGATTTTTTGTAGTGCCATCTTGATTTTAAATACTTTAACTTATCTAAAGGTGATTTGAAGCGATCTAATAAAAAAATTCTATAGGCTGGTTAACTTCAAAAATACTGTAGATTTTTCGTAGTTTCATCTTGGCTTAAAGTATTTCAGTTATTTTTTTAAAAAACTAATCTAAAGTTGAAGTGTTTTATTAAAAAAATACTGTGTGCGTTAACCTCAAAAATACTGTAAATTTTTTGTAGTGAATCTTCACCTTAAAATTGCTCGTTATTTTTAAAACTAGTAGTGATTTTTTATTTTTGTAGTAATTGTATCCTAGCTAAAACTTTTTGGAATTTTTCGCGGAAAAACATTTAATTTTTCCTGTAAACATTTGCAGTTTTTTTTGCAAATTAGCTTAATATTTTACGCATGTAAAACGGGTACATTTTTGTTGTGCCTTCTGTTGACAAAATGTTTGCCAAAAATAATTTTATTTATGTTGGCAAAAAATTCTTAAGTTTCCAGGAAAATTTAAAATGTGTTTATTACAATAAATTTAGTAATGAGGTGTCTTTTTAATCTGGCTAAGTTGAAATCGCAGATCTAGATTTTGTTAATCTGTAAATTTTAAAAGTTCAAAAACCAATATCATATCATAGCTGATGGGTGATTCAAATACTTTTTCCGTGAACGTTTTTGATTTGATTTTGCAAAAGAAGACAAAAATAATGTTACCTATTAACCTATATAAAGATACAGTAAAATTTAAACAAAAAAAAGCAGATTTAAAAATTATGTGCTTAATATTTCAGTTTGCTCAATAGCCTTTGCTGTCACCTTTTTATAGAAAATTTAAAAATAAGTTCATCTTAAATTTATTCTTATATATTATATATTTTTCTAATTCAAAATTTGTATCTAATTTATTTATTACCAACTTAGAACAATTAAATAAATCTAATTTAATTATTTTTAAATAAAAATCATAGGTGAATTCTACGCAAAATTATATATCAAATTTATTGTCTAATCCAAATCCATGGCGAGTGTTGATATTTTTACAAGGCCAATCCCATCACAAGCCCCAATAGCGCAGTTGGTAGCGCACTCGATAGCTGCACAAAACCCCCCAGATCAAATCCCGTACTCCTACTTCCCTATCTCGGTAAAAAAACAACTCAACGTTTTCGATAATTATTTTGTTTATTTTTATGACTTTCAAAAAATTTCGCTAGATGGCGCCACTAGCGGAATTTTACTACAACTACAAAAATACTGCAGAAAATTTGAAGTAAAATCTGCAGTTTAAATGGCCAAATCACCACAGTTTTAAAACTGCAGAAAAACTTCAAATTTTCTGCAGTTTTTTTTTAGCTGGGCTGCCACGGAACTTTTTAGGTTCAAAAGCTATTGAAATTACCTTATAAGGTTAACTACCTTTAAATGTGTATATTGATTTATTGAACAGTAATTGAAAGTCGTGTAATAATACACACCCGTATTCATCATTTGAATGGAAGAAGAACCGTGTATGTGAATCTTCCTTATGCCATGTTTCGTTTAAAGGTTCAAGATGAAGGTTCACATGAGTGATCAATTTTCATTAAGTTTGTTGTTTTAATATTTACCTCCAATGAATAGGAAGAAATGCAGTTTGAAACGCAACATTTCTCTATCAATGTGCCACCATGGTGCTTCGTCGGGAATCTTCTTGTTGTCGGGCAGTTGAGAACTGACGGAATAAATTTCCTGTTGCTTTTCATTTTTCGTGAGATCCATCTGTTGAAAACTAACCTAAAAATGTTATCGAATCTTAAAAAAAATAGTTGTTGTTTATAATGCTACTCGGTAACCGGGCCCGGAGTTGAGAACTACCCGATTAAAAAAATAGTAATAACAGTAATGAATTTTCATTTATTTATATTTTTATTTAATAAATTACAGTAGTTGAATTGAAAGAAAAATTAGTGCTTTCAATAACACTACCATAGTAAGTTCGCGTAAAGTTCATATCTTGACAATTATTGGAAAATCAGTTATTTACTTACGTGTCAAAAAAGACAAAAAAAAGTTATTTTTTATAAGTTTTGTTTTTGTACTTTCTAGAAAAGAGAAACAAAGTTCTAGAGACAAACAAAAAACTATCCTCAATTATAACTGATGAATGGCTGGAATTAATGGAATGCCTCAATATCTCAATGATTTTACAGTTTCAATGAAATAGTTTCGCGTACTCATTAAATTTAATTGGAACTGCAAAATGAAACATGTATCATAAACATCTAAGAATTCGAAGTGATTATGAGGTGATTAATAGAGACCCCCCCCCCCTAACAGGGGGTATTAATAGAGACCCCCCCCCCCCTTACAGCTTCAGTTTATCAATAGGTGAATTACCCCAGTGCCAATCAACAAACAATTTCATCATCATTTTTTTTTCGTTCAAATTTTTTGAACTTAAGTGCTGAAACCCCATTTATGTGTCAACCAATATACTCACACTAAAAATTTATATATTCAGAGTATTTATATTATACTTATATTTATTTATATTATTATTTATATTTATTTAATTTTTATTTTCATGACCGATGTCTTATCAGTTACGATACTTTTTTATCAAACTTATTTACTCCCCAGATTGCATATTTATAAAAAAAATACTTTAGTATATTTTTATATTTTAATAATAAATTACTTTATTTAGACAAATGCTTTGTATTTACTGAACAATAAAATAACACTCCACCGAAATTTTTAATTAAGAATCCTATAAAGTGTATGTACAAAAGAATTTTATTTCTACACTGTAAAAAAACTGTTGTTTTTACAGTTAAATACCATATTTTTTTACAGTTAAAAACTGTTCGTTAGAAAAACAGTTTATAACTGTTTTTATCTTCGTTAACATGACGTCACACTCACAACCCATCAAATGCACCTTACCGTCGGGGAAATTTGAAGACGGGCAAAGAGTCACGTGATTGAGATTATCGTTTTGATTCGTTCCCGCGCATTGAGTTTCTGTAGCGTTAATGTTTATTAACTGTAACTTTGATTTAGATGTATTAACTGTATTTGTCACCGCATGTGGCGGTCATCACAAATACCCAATACAGGCCCTCGCGACCGGGTAATTACTTGTCGCAGACGGTTCAGTATTGGGCTCGCACGCAAGAGGTTCCTGGATCAAATCCGGGCCCGGTCCTTACCTCTTCCAGGAACCGCTTGCGTGCAATCCCAATACTGTACTGTCTGCGACAAAATAATTACTCGGTCGCGAGGGCTAGTAATGCGTATTTCATTTTAGCAGGGAGAAACTGTTAAATTAACGGGGGAAAACTATTAAATGAAAAGTTTTTCCCTGTTAAATTACCAGTTTTTCCCTGCTTAATTAACAGTTTCTACCTGTTAAAATTACAGTTTTCCTGTAAAAAAAAATTACAGTTTTAAACTGTAAAATAAACAGTTATTAACTGGCGTCAAAGTTGACAGTTTTTTACTGTAAAAACAACAGGCTTTTTTTTCAGTGTACTTGTCTATAAATGTAACAATGGAAGGTTTTACATAACTTTAAAGAAAAATTCGCAATTTGGTTTGAACAAATTCTCTTAGATTTTCACAAACTATGCAGCATGGATTTTAATTTTATATCTTACAACTATAAAAGAACTTAATTTCTAAATTATTTATTAATTATCATTTACATATGTAATATTTCATGTTAATCTTCACTATTGTGATCGTATAGTATTGAATATATAATGTAGAGTGGCTAGTACTTAGATCACATAATGCATCATGATTAAGTTTAATTAATTTAAACATCATTGAATTAATCGGTTCGAAGTTATTCTAAACGCTCTCTCTCTCTCTCTCTCTGATAAAAATTAATAAATAAATAATACAAAGGCTAAATTGAGAACCATAAGATATTTTAATGTATGGTTCCAGAGATATTTCTAAAAATGTTACATACCAATGGGTGTAGATTACAGCTTGAAACATCGGTTTAACATCGTTCTTTTACACACTTACAAGATTTCTAAAAATCATTCTGTTTTGTTCACAATTTACATTTTTATACCGTCCTAAAAGTCCTACACGGAGAAACATCACACGCATCGGAGACCGCCTCTAAAAACATCATTGGCCCAAAAGCTGGTCGTTAGGTTACATCTAGACATGGCCTGATCTAGGAAAACTCAGACTATAGGCACAACCTATTTTGGGGGTCCCTTTACGGAAAATGTTATGTATGATTTCCAGTAATGATGGTGCTATATGACCTATGTATCAAATTTTTGCTACAATTTCATTCGCTTGCTTATAAACATCGATCAAAACAATCACGTTAGGTCAATTTCTCAGTCAAAATCGAGCAAAAAACAAAGTGGAGTATCATAATTTTTTTTTGTTTACTGATATTTTGGGGATTTAAGGCATTTTGCATAATAAAAACTGAAATTTAGGGGCCCTTAAAATTTTGGGGCCCTAGGCCCGGGCCTTATGGAAGAGCAGGTCCTGCTGATCTAGAAATCCATTTGTTCTTGAGCCTTCAAATAACATTGGAGCGGGTGCTGGCATTGATTGAGAATTTACATCCTGAGAAAATGTCATCTAAGGTGCCACCGAGACTAAGGCATTAACTGCCCCATCTAGTAAAAATCTCGTCTCACCGACGCCAAAAGACCACCCAACGAGTATCACACACATAGCGACAGCACAACATAATAGTTGAAATTATACTTTATATTAAAGTAAAGTTGTCAATAGTAGCAATTTGATATTTTTACTCGGATAAATCTACAATAACAATTAATCGGTAATACTATTTGACAAAAACCATTAAAATTAAAACACAGATTATAAAAATGAATTGTTACAGAAAAGTTCTTTATACCAGATAAAGAGCAAAAAAACTACTCACAAGTTATAGTTTCCTAGAGACACAGAAAATCAACGAACGTGTTTTGAACGGGTTAATATAGTTCTAAGAAGAAAAAAGATAAGGAATTTTTTTATAAAATGTTATTGAAGTTTTATCATGTTCGATCAATAATGCTGCAACAATAGTTATCTTTTATGGAGAATCAACGCTCGTGTTATGACTATTCCTTTAAGTACACTGTAACAAAAACTCTTAAATTTGTAGAAAAAAACATGTAAAGAAAAATACTGTTATTTTCTTTAATAAATTTTTCTGTAAAAATAAAATGTTTCAATAAAATAAAGTTTTTAACAGCGTAGAGTATTACAATGCAACCAACCAAGATTCTCAACTATTTATGGAAACCGCGTGTGCCGAAATAATTAGTTGAGAGAGATTACCCTTTCAGTCCCAGTGATGCCATTTGGCATCATCATGTTTCTGATCATAATTTTTAAAAAAATAATAGGGCGGACATCTATTGGGATTAATAAAAAATATTTTCTAATAGAAAAAATTCTGAAGAATCGAATGATGTGCTTTTTGATATCATAAATGGCTAGAGACGATCAGAAAAAAATTTATAAAATGATGATGCCAAATTGTCATTGGGACTGAAAGGGTTAAAGTTGATGATCTAAGTATCCGGGGTTCGGCTGTTTATTAACAATCTGTAGTACTTTGGTCAGTATGCACCCACTCCCCCCTGCATCTGTGGTGACCGGGAGGATGTAAAATATCGTTTTTTCTCTACAATTGATAGGTTAAAAAACAGTTTATTAGTTACGATTGCAAATTTTTCGTATAAAATAAAAGGAAAATCACTGTAAATTTTACTGTATTTATTTCCACATCAGCTGGCAATTTTTTCAGTAAAAACAGACAGTTTTTACAATGTACAAGAAACACCAGTTATTGCGAAATTTCCGAGTTCTTTAAAATACGACACAGTTCACAAGAACAATTCACTTTATTTCAGCAAATCAAATACTCTCACTGACAACTAAATAAATTCTTTAATCAAATTAACCCTTTCAGTCCCAATGACAATTTGGCATCATCATTTTCGAAAACAAATTATGATCGTCTATAGCCATTTATGATATCAAAAAGCACATCATTCGATTCTTCAAACTTTTTTCTATTAGAAAATATTTTTTATTAATCCCAATAGATGTCAGCCCTATTTTTTTTAATTATGATCAGAAACATGATGATGCCAAATGGCATCACTGGGACTGAAAGGGTTAAACTCATTTCCACCGGCATGAACTTAAAAAATCATCAAGTAACAAATTAAATGTAGGTTTTAAGACGAATTCACTTGAATATTCAGAAAATTAGCTTTATTTGTATTAAACAATTAATTTCTGCTTTCTTATGCAACCAAATTTTCTCTTGAGGGAATTTGTAGGGTCAAATTCCAATGCATATAATTCCAAAGCTTTTAAATACAGATACTCATAATTTGTAAAACTTTGTTTCTAAGACAAACAGTTTTGAAGTTATATTTTGCACATTTTAGAGAAGTAATTATTAAAAACAGTTAAAATTTATAATTCATTTTTTATTTTGAATCATTCAAAAAAGATTTCAAGATTTATTTTTTAAAAAATAATACCTTCTCATGATGGGATACAATTAATTTATTTAATGTAAATAACAAATTCATATAATAAGGTAAATTGCGAGAAGACTAAGAACATTTAAAAGCACTTACAATTATTTTCAACTTAACAGTACTACTGAATGCAACGATACTTCAAACTAAACTACACAATACTAATGTAAAAGTCATAAAATGAGACAGTCATGGACCTTATTCTTTAAATAAATAGTAAATAAAAAGAGTATTACCTGAATAAATATTTGCATCACAATCGGCGTAAACTGTATAAGTATACAGGTTTCAAGAATAATCGTATATTGACGGAAAATGTTATATGCACCATAAAAGGGTAACGAACAAGTGAACTTATGAAGTGTTACTATTACAAAATTGAATTTGAAAAAGTTAAGCGATTATGTGATTGGAGCTGGGCATTATTTTAAAAAACAATTAAATTTCGTATTTTATGTGTGTTAAACTAGTTTTAAAAAATCTAAGGAAATTTTGTATAAGTTTAATTCAAGATGTATGAGATTGTAAAATATTGATTTTTCTTTTAAAAGGCTTCAATGTTTCATCAGAGTTAATATTCCGGATACCTATTTTTTATAATTTTGTCCGTCTGTCTTTACGTTCAGACGTACTTTTCTGTCTGTCGAAGGTCGACCACGATTTAACATACATTACAATTAAAAATATTTAACCCCCAAAAATTATATTAGATACTTTTATTTTTAGCTTTTTTTAAAAATGCTACTTCACCCAAAACAATAAAAAAATTTATAATTTCACAAAAATACATATTTATTTAACAGTTGCCCACAAAAGTAAGAATGGATATTAATGTAACACAAAAAGCAAAGATTGCACAAAGTTTTTTTGAAATATGTACAAAAATGAGATTCATTGTATTTTTTTTTTCAAAATTTACAATTCAAAATTAAATATAATGATTTCATCCCACATGGAAATTGCACAGTGTGCACAGGTGGTGTACTACAGGGTGGCGCTAAAAAAAGTGGCCCCGGTATAGAGATACGAATGCACGGAAATGCTTGGTGAGAAGAACGCTTAAAGCCGCCTAAAAACCTTCTAAGTCGAATTCATAAATTATTCAAATGTTCAATGGCTTCACTTGGGGAACCCGTTTTTTCATTGGTTGGTTTGGTTTGATGACGCTTACAGTACAGCAGAGGGTGTTCCTTCTGGAAAGTTATATTGAAACAAGTTCGTGAAACAAATGTGAGCACTTGTTTGCTAATTTAAAGGTATCAAAGTGCCAGAACAGAGTGTTATGCAACGATTAGTTACAAAATAGCGTCTGGCAGGATCTGTTTTAAACAAGGCCAAAAAACATTCCGATACGTGTCCAAACACTAGAAAATGTCAAAGTAGTTAACCACTAAATGCTTCAGAATCCTAGCAAATCAACCCACGATGCCTAACGAAAGAGACCGGCATATCACGACGATTATGCGGACGAATTCTCCACCTAGACCTGAAAATGCATACGTACAATAAAGTGTTGTTGTTCATTAAAACCATCAGATGCTCCTCAGGGACTCCAGTCTTGCTATTGACAAACCTGTATCCACCTGCCTCGTACTATTTAATAGTTTTATATTGCATTCCAACTAGCTTGCCAAACTATGGCATAGTTAGCGTTAAATAATTCGCCAAGCTTTTGTTTGGGCTTAATATTGAAGCGATCAATAGCTTCACTTGGCAAACCAGTTTTGTATTGGTTTTTGACTTGGCAGCATTTCCTGTCTTATCCCCACTTCTAAGCCTGTCTATCCCCACTTTTATGCAAATGTTCGCCGCCCTGTACAAATGTGACGCAGGAAGTAAAATATTAGAGCTCCTACTTAATTTAAAAAAAAGCCTGAGAAAATTAAGTGTCCTACGAACTGAAATAAAAAAAATTATTGAGAAATGTGGGAGTTTTCATTATTCATGGCATAGGTTATAAATAAGATCACCCATTAATTTTCCTATTAACAAATAAAACTTTAAAGAAATCTTAAACAATTGTAATGCTTTATAAAAAAATTGAAATGCATAATTTTGATATAATAATTGGCTATTGAGTCCACTGAATATTTTGCTTTTTCTTTATCTCAAAATTAGCCTTAATACAGTTGAATTTTGTTAATACAAACTCGCTCAACATGAAATTTTACTTAAGAAAAAGCATTTACATGTTCTTTAAAGATCTGGACTAACCTTTAAAATTACGCTCAACGTGATATCTCCTTACATGAAATGTCGCAAAACATGAACTATACATATTATGTAGAGTTTCATTTTTTCAATAATTTGAGGGTTTATAGAAACATTTTAATGAAATTAAGAATAATTGTTTGACAAATTTGAGAACATTAACAGAAATTGTGGAAAGACACTGAAGAAATATGGAAATCTTATCATTTTGAATTTCCTTTGTGATTCTAATGCACTAAAAAAACTAAGTATAAAATTAACGAATTCTATAAATATAAAAATAATTTCATTATCCACTAATACAATGATAAAATTTTAGGGCGACACGCCTGAGCTGGCATCCAATAGAACTCTGAGCGACAAAGTAAGTTAACGCTGTTTGGCTCCACAGATTAAGCGAACACGTCTGTTCCAGTGTACTCTTGGATTTTTTAGGGACTTTTCCCATCGTAAATACATTTACAGTATAGCTGTGAAACAAACCAGGAACCTTTTCGGGGAGAAACTGGCACCCAACCACCTCGGCCACTGGGTCCCCGTTTACAAGTCTGAATTACTCACACAGATATGAAGAGTACAGGGAGAAAACAACTTCATTGCATAGGAATCATAGGAACTTCCGATTAGAACTATTTTATGTAGTTAAAGTAATAAATACGGGAGAAAATATAAGAATTTGAATATTTTTAAAGTGGCTGTGGGCTTAATAATGGCTATGTACCTAGGTCCGATAGCTTTTATACAAGGGCCACTCTCTAAAAAAATTAATTGCAATGTGTAAAAATCAAACATACAAATAAGGTTTGCGTTAATCATCAGTGTTAATTTTTTAACTCGTAAATAACGAAACATTAAGGAATTACAAGATTTTTTAAATAAAATATTAAAAGTCATCATTGCTGCAACAAAAGTCACTCAAAATCAACAAAAAATACAGTTTACAAAAATTTACAATAAAAAAAATTTTGTCATTTGCTTAAAAATCACATTTTTAGGTCTATTCGTTTTCGACAACAAATTTTTACTAAGACTATTATGTTGTGTTTCATTGACATATGAGCAGTTCTACCAATAATTTTTAATTTCAAGTAAAAAAACTTATTATTTTATCAAAGTATCTTTAAATGTGTGTAAAAATGCTTATAAGGGTTCTAGAAATACAAAAAAAAGTTCAGCAAGGCTCATTTGTAAATTTTTTTTAAAAAATAATGGATGTTAGCTTTAAAAAAAAAACGATGTCAAAGAAACCGGTTTAAACTGGCTTTTCAAAAATAACTAATTTTCAATGAAACCGAAGTCACAAAAAAATGGTAATTCTTAAAACCGGTTTCAATTTTCCATTCCTAGATTATGGGGACGGTAAGGAAGAGAAGGTAAAAAAAGGACGGTAAGGAAATTCATTATATATTCCGGTCTTTTTGTGTTTTTAATAACTCCAGTTTAACGGAAATGGATTTTTTACTCATTTTACTTACTTAAAAAATATTTGTAGAAAAAAATTCCAATTATATAACAAAAAATAACCTTAAGCCTGCGGAAGTATAAGGAAAGCAATAAAGGCACGCAGGTTATTTTAACAAGTTTTTTTTTCAACTTTTAGCCTCGTTGGTAGTCTTGCGTAAAAAAGGATACGAACCGAAATGTGACTTTTCTGCAATCCAGTTTTCATGATTGATGAATTACTGTAGCTCCATTCGGTGTCTCTCTTCACCACTCTAGCAATGAGACCAGTGAATGCACCAAAACCCAGGGACAAAGTTAAGAGAATAGAAATCCATATCATAAATATCAAAAGCCAAAACTTTATGGAAAGAATTAGCTAAGATATGGTAGTAGTTTAATTTAAAATTAAAAAAAAATTGTAGTTACTTTGTTTTAAAATACCTTTTGATAATTATAATAGGACCTGTCTGTTAGTATAATCAGAAAAACTTAAAACGAAATATTAATAAGTTAGGCCCAAGGAACATGAAAGTAAAAATTTTGGTAGAATTGCCCATATATTAATACATATTTTTATATAAGAAAAATAAGCTTGAGAGACTCCTGAGATTCATTTATTCCATTCACTGAAAAACCTCGCACATCATTCCCAGAATTGGGGAAAAGGACTTTTCTAAGTAATTATGCAAATGAATGCTTCAAAGTCAAAAAAAATCCTCTTTTCCCCTGTTTATTATTGTACTCATAAGAGTTTTTTTTATTGGGTCGAATTTATTCATCAATAATTTAAAATATTATGCAGATTATTGCAATATTGGTGAAGAATTTAATCGTCCAAATTTTAACTTTTAAATAGAGCTGAGTGGCAAATTTTTTCACCATATTTTTTTGTATTACTCAGTATTTGTAGTATCAGATTTTTTTTTAAAAGCTATTCAACCATTTCTCAGGTTTTTGTTTCCAAAATCTGAATGATGATTCAACCGAATACAAATTATCGACCATTGACAATGTGAAAATCTCTCCATAAGCTTGATTCACCTATTAGGATAAAGTTACATCAATGGACTTCTGCTGTCTTGAGTTCAACAGGGTGAGAGCTATATTGACCAACATTCCACATCCGAAGAAAATGCTTGCGTAGAAGAATGTTTGGTGGCCGCCTATGCCATCGAACCCTAATCCAGCGACAACACATCCAAGGCCGGAACCTGTGAAAGTAAAAGCAATACGTTATTAACCCTTTCACACAAGGATGTCTAAAAACTTTTAATAAACTTCGAGAAAAGCAAAGTGGCTGCATTTTGGATAAGTTTTTGGAAACTAACAAGAAAAACTAGCATTAAGAAACCTTTCACATTATTGAAACAAAGGCTTCTGAAAAGGGTAGAGAGAGCACGTGTTGACAGCAGATGAAGTTAAAGTTACAAATTATTCTTGTCTTTTGCTACACTTTAACACATCATTGGCTTAAAATATTCTTAAACACAATTTGTATATTTACCTAATCCCTCATAAGTAGTGAAGAGTATAGACTGGGTAGTAGCTTCTGTTCCTGGTTTTGCACTTAACTTTGCATAAGAAGCTACAGTCGCATAGAATAAACCATACGTAATCCCATGAACAACTTCCATTGGTAGAGTCAACCAAGGGTCTTGTAGATAGCTGTAAAATAAGAACCTGATGCAGTAAGCTGCCATTGACAAGCTCAAGATATTCAAGTGTCCAACTCTTTTGATGAACCAACTAGAGTAAAACATGAATGGTATCACCCCAAGGAAGTTTTGGACAGTCTGCACCAACCCACACAGCAAGCTACTCGCACCAATAGAGGTCAGGAACCAAACTTGGTAGACCCAGAGCATTCCGCCTCCGATGCCATTGAGCAAAACACCAAGCTCGAATACGAGGAATTCGGCATTGCGAAGTACCTTGCCAACATCCTTCAAGATGTTTTGCGAAAACTGCGGCTGCACCAAATCCATCTTCCATAGATTCCATAGACATAGAGCAAACATTATCCCCATGACAATCCAACTAAGTAAGTAGTCATCAGTGTAGTCGTACATTAGTCCTCCTATGGGAGCCATCGTACCAAACCCCAGCGCACCATACAAACGTTGTCGACCAAAATCGGCGCTAGTGTTGGCTACTGTTTCACAACAAGCTGTGTCTGAAAGGGCAAAAAGAGCGCCTGCGCACCATATTGCAATTGGAACTATACCAGTAAATAACCAAAATTGGTAAGTGTTAAACTGGACAAACTCCTTTTTTATTTCTTCATTATATTTCGAATTCTTAGAACATGAAATTAAGTAACAATCTTCAGTTCCATCGCAGCATTGGGAACAGAAGAAATTCAGCTCTTCTGTTTCAAAACTGGTCAAATCAGATCGGTTATAACTATGAGTACCTTCATAAGTTGGAAAGTTTGAATTTAAAAGAGTTCTATTTCTTTTTGTTACAAAAGCTTTACGACATTCTGGTGGGTCTTCTTCGTAGGACTCAAGGGAACATAATAAGTTCGTATAATACTCATTTTTAGAACTTATATTCATTTTAGTCAGATTGCACATTGTATTTCGATTGTGCATCTTTTTTGAATATAATTCTAATTTTGTCATACTTTCTTCTTCTTGAAAGTTCCTTATTTTAGGAATAGGTAAGAGAAAAAATAGCAAAACAACTGTAAGCACTATTAAAATAGTGATTGCCGCTTTCAGTCTATTGAAGTAATCGGTCAAAAAGCCTAAAAGATTTTTAGCGAAAACGCCTAGAAATTGCCCCGGGGTCAGTATGGAGGCCACAGACGAGGCAGAAAGGCCAATTCTGTCTCGAGCAAATACTGTCAAATAAGGAAGTGAAGTTCCCAAGCCTAAAATAAAAAGATATATTAGATGTCGAAAAAATAAACATGTCTGAAAAAATACGATTTTGTGTACAAATATTTATTAAAAATTAAAAAATGTATTCGAACCAATTTCAAAAAGTGAGAATTTAGAGTCCTGTAAGTCAGGGCGCATTTTTAAACTCCTTCACCCCCCAATGATTTGGAATCATCAGTTTGCTTTTTTTAACTAAATTAAGCTCTAACTTATGTATCGTTAAAAAGAATAATCATGTTTTTTGAAGAATTAGATATAATGTTTATTTTAATTAATTAAGTGAAAATATGAAAAACATGGTAAAATAAAATTCACTCTAAAACAATTTTATTAAATAAATTGACCTTAAATTCTTTATGCTTGCATTTTAAAATGTTTAAAAATTGATTTTAACTATTTTTAACCATTAAAGTTTCGAAACAAATTGTTATAATTTATTCAAAACTTGATTCAAATTTTTCCCCCTGTTGAATTTTCGTTAAAAAAATTTTGCTTTTTTTTCTTCTGTTTTTTACCATTTCATTCTGGATGCATAATGAATCTATTTTACAAGTTTTAGATTTTTGGAATTTAAAATCAAAAGTTGGGACTAAAATAGTATCAAAAGTACGCAATGGGCTGCAGTAATTGTTTTGAGCAGTGTATAAAAAAACCGGCTGTAAAAACATTCAATAAGCCGGAGAAATGTGGCTATAAAATATATTTTTCCCATTGGATTTACACAGAGACACTTTGGTTCGAAGACCCACGGTTGCTCGGCTCTTTCGCCATGAAAGATTTCAAATAACTAAATGAGTTTTTTTAATAAGTTTGTAATTTTTTATTTACCTCCAATGAATAGGAAGAAATGCAGTTTGAAACGCAACATTTCTCTATCAATGTGCCACCATCGAACTTTGGTCGGAAACTTTTTGTTCTCGGGTAGTTGAGAACTGATGGAGTAAATTTCCTGTTGCGTTTCATTTTTAGTTATATCCATCTTTTGAAAACTAACCTAAAAAGTTTATGAAATCTTTTTAAAAAATAGTAATATTAGTAATACATTTTCATTTATTTATATTTTTATTTAATGAATTCCAGTAGTGGAATTGAAAGAAAATTTAATACTAATAAGAAAGAAGACTAGAAAGAAAATTTAATACTTCTATACTTAAAGTAATAATACTACAATAATTAGTTCGCTTAAAGTTTATGCCTTGACAATTCTTGGAAAATCCGTTATTTACGTACTTATAAAAAAAAGCCCAAAAAGTTATTTTAAAATTTTAGTTTTTGTAATTCAAGAGAAAAAAACTTTCCTCAAATGAAACCTATAAATGGCTGAAATGTGGATACGGTTTTTTTTCCTCGATATCTCAGTGGTTCTTCAATTTAAATGAAAAAATTTCATCCGTACTCATCAAATTTTACTTGAGCTTCAAAATGAAAAGTGTATCATAAATTTCTAAGCATTCGAAGTAATTATGATATAGAATGGGGTAATTAATCGACAGCACCCCTGATACACCTTCAGTTTATATCACTAGGTGAATTACTCCAAAAGCCATTCAACACATATTTCAACATCATTTTTTAGCGATATAATTTTTGAACTTAAGTGCTGAAACCCCATTCATGAGTCAACTGACTTACCATGCAAAGAATTTGTTCTCAAGATTTTTATTATTCTTAGATTTATTTATTTAAAAAAAAAATGCTTTTGTATTTATTGAAAGAAACATCCACCAATATTTTCAATTAAAACTCCTTGTGCACAGTGTATAGATAAGAATTTTATTTCTACTTTTTTTATAAATATAATATTTGAAGGTGTTACGTAATTTTGGAAAAAATTCGCAATTTGGTTTGAACACATTATTTTAGATTTTCACGAACTATGATGCATGGATTTTAATTTTAATTCTTGCAACTATAAGAACTTAATTTATAAATTCTTTATCAACAAATATTTACATAATTGTTAGAATTTTTATATATTAAAGTAAAATTTACAAAAATAGCAAATTGATACTCGTACTCGTATAGTCTACAATAAAAATATTTGGCCCCAAATTTAGCCCCCGTCTTATTTAAGCCCAAAAGTATTCAACAAACTACCTACTGAACTTCAAAGTATCCCTTATTTATACAGGTTTAAAAATTCTTTATTTAAATTTATGTTATCAATAGACGATATTGATTTATATTTTAATTTATAGAAGCGAAATATGTTTTTTTATATATTCCCCGCTGACCAGAATTTTAAGCATTCTTTTGATAATCTAGCATTATTATAGCCACGTTTTTTTTTCTTTTTGTTTATATTTATGTATTTAAATTTATTATTTTTGTGTATGTTTGTTAACTTATAATGTGTCTTTCAATTATAATTATAATTAATTAGTCACATATACGGGGTTTTTAAACCCCCTTGTGACGAAAAAAATTATTCTTGTAATGTTTGTTTTATGTTAATAAAGTGTTTGTTTGTTGGAAAAAAACTTAATAGACTATACTGTTTGACAAAAACAATTATAATTAAAGCTAATATTTTAAAAATAAATTGTTACAGATGGATGCGATATAGTTGAATAAAAAAGAATTATTCCTTATACCAGATGTAAGAAGCAGCAAAATAAACTACTTACAAGTTACAGTTTTCTAGAGGCAAAGAAAATGAACGAAGGCATTTTAATCTACACAACTTACGTTATAAAAAGCCGTTTCTTTTAATACCTTCAAGTATAAATATTTTCAAGTAGTTTTATCGTGTTCGATCAATAAAGCTGCAACAATGTTATTCTATCATCAAAAATCAACTTACGTGTTATGACAGCTCTCTGAAATACAAGAAAGTCAAGATGAAAAAAGAAGAAGGAGTCAGGATCTAGAATAAGGCGAGAAAAGACGACGACGCGTGGTTATTTTGCGTAATGTGTACTGGTGTGTGTTATATCAATCATCTAAAACAATTCGTGGAAAACAAATCATACATTCGGTTGGGGTCAAGTGATCGCCGGGCACGAGATCGAAATCCGCCAACTATGCCAAGCTTGGCATAAAGATCCCCTTCGCTGATAAAGATTTGGGGTTGTGTCTTACTACTAATAGCATGTTGGCGAGTGTGGTTCGATCGTATGCGCCGTTAGTTATTATTAAAAGTGTTTTTAATTAAGAAAAAGTGATTTTTATACTCATAAAATTTCAAAACAAACCGAACTTTCGGCGAGGCCATAAGACAAGTTTTAAATGCAATTTTTCAATAATAATTCCGAAAATTAAATAAGAAAAAAAAGTCAACGAGTGTACTCTGTATAATTTTATTTCATATTTTAGAAATTTGTATCGAGGAAAAAAAATTGTTTCGTTTCAACAGGCATATTAATGAAGCTCTAAGAATATTATATAATTAATAAGTCGAAATTAATTTATACCTTTTTCTGATATTAATGCTAAGGAGATAAATCGGCCAAGCTGGTAGTCTTATAAACAGCACAATTGGAAAGTAATGTCCAGGTTGGAACTGTTATCGCTAGAATGGTGAAATAAATACACATAAATTGGCGAATTCGCATGTCGATCTCGTGCCCGGCGATCCCGTGTGCCAACACGATACATTCGGGATTCTTGTCCTTGTTTTTAGTTTAGTTTAGTTTGAATTATCGTCGCACTAGAGCTATACGAGGGCTATTGGCGACGGGCATCGTAATTTAGAACCACGGTCAGGTGACGAGCCGACACCTGAGTAGGCACCCAACGCAACTGTTAAGGGCGACATTGTACGCATAGTCGTGAATTTGGAGCATATTTAACGTGCACTCCCTCTACACGGGGTGGTATTCTCGTCGGACATTTTTGGTTGCACTGGCCGTTTATAGCTCGGCAGTTATTTTGGCGATGCCCGGACCCGAACCTGGGACCTTCCGCATGCATTAACCGACTGGGCCCCCAGCCCCCTTTCCTTGGTTTTTAATTAATATTATTAAAATGCACCTCTTAAATATTACTATTGTTGGGGCAACACTACTTGGTAAATAAGAAAAAGTCAGCTAGTTTGTAAAGGCCTTTATAAATTGCACTCAAATAGAATAGACATTAAACGGTCGAACCATATATTCGTTTGAAATAACTTTAAGCTCAAAAATAGTTTAAAATCTGTGATTTAACCTGTTGGGCCCACTTAAAATTCAATTTTAAAGATTATCGGCCTTGAAGAGGGTTGATTTGTTTTGTTTTTAAACAAAATTTTTTAACTCGTGCAGTACACCAGTTCACAACTTTTCCGCACTAGGACAAAAGCAAAATAGCAAAATTGGAAAAAAAATCTCTCCGCTTTAGATATTATTATCATTATTTTTGTGAGATCATCGGTCAAACAATTGTTTGTCAACTATGACGACAATTAAACGAAATAAAGAAACACCAAAAACCTTTTGTAATTGTCTTTTTAATTTATAATAAAAATTTTAAGAAATAGATTGCCCTACCCAAAATTCCGACTCTTTCTACGAAAGAGTTGAAACAAAAATTGACAAAACAAACAAATTTTGATTAAGAGCCATTTTTTTAAACTGAGCCAAATTGAACAGGGGCGTGATAGTTGGTGTCTTCGATTTTCTTGAAACTTTCAGGATATTATAGAAGTACTATGATAAGAAAAAAGGAATTTCAGTTTTTCTTAAATCCGACTTGTTTGACCTTAAGAGTAGGTCAAAGTTCGAGGTAATGGATCAATGGTGTACATTACACTGTTAAAAATTATGGTGCACGATTGCACCGAAATACTGGAACTTTCTAGCTGCCACCACTATTTGGAGCGCGGATTCACCTCTTTTGCGGTGCAACCGATTGCACCAGTATTTCGGTTTATGATTGCACCAGTATTTCGGTTTATGATTGCACCAGTATTTCGGATTATGATTGCACCAGCATTTCGGTTTATTATTGTACCAGTATTTAGGTTTATGGTTGCACCAGTATTGCGGTTTATGATTCCACCAGTATTTAGGTTTATGGTTCCACCAGTATCTAGGTTTACAATTGCACTAGTATTTAAGCTTATGATTTCACCAGTATTTCGGTGTATGGTTGCACCAGTATTTAGGATTTTGCTTTCACTAGAATTTAGGTTCTTAGAACAGGCATTGTTTATTTTCTGCCCTACACTACATTTTGAATTAAACTTAATTGTATTTGTGTTGGTATTTAGTTTAATATTTTGATTTCTTGTTTCTTTTTTTTTCATTTTAGGTTAGACTAGTGAATAATTATATTTTAATGTAAAAAAATAGAGAAATGTAAAATTTTCATTAAAAGCTGCAACTTTAAAGTGGGTTCTTTAGAGTTTTTTTCTGTAACAGACATCGCAACAAATACTGATACATAATAATACACGCAATCTTTTATTAACAAATACAAATATTAAAAACATCAGCTTTCAAGTCTTTGAAACCAAGCAATTAGTATGACAGTATATACAATTACTATGAAGTTTGTACATACAATAAACATGTATAAAATTTCATACAAAACATTACAGGATATGTTTTTCAATAGAAAACGTTCAAATAGCTAGAAAAAAACTTAAAAAAGTAAAATGAAGAGTTAAATAATTTTCAGCATATCAAATGTACATTGGATCCTTGAGCAAAGCAGGAAATGTTAACATATCAATAGTGTTGAAAAATCAAATGTTTAGGAATTACAATTCTAGTAGAGTTATATTTATAAACAGACAATGGATATTTGTCTAGAAACTGGTTATAATGCAAAAAAGTTGTTTCATCACTATCTAACAAATTGTAGCCCCCCAACATGGTAATTGGTAAAACTCATGAAAACACGACATATAAAAACAATTTCATCATTTCTACTGATAATTAGTATAATTTTAGAAAAAGTTGGATCATCGTTTTTAAAACCCGTCACAACACACATACCAGCTTTATAATTTACACCATTAATTTTAACTTTGGAAACAACATAAAAATCTGGAAACCTTTCCAAAAGCCTTTTGATATCATCACGATAAACGTTTTTGTTTAATGGTTTAGCATTAGTAATTTCAGAACTCTTTCCTACACGTCTAGTAGATGAAAAATTGTAGTAAAACTGTAACTGCTGATGCTTTTTAGCTAAAGTCAATGGTAAGTTAATGAAATTTTTGGCACTCAGGGCAACTCGTTTAAAATACAAATGCTTGGCTTCGTATATCATGGACCAAGAAATTACCATAGGGCCAAATTCCAAAATCAGTTGAGGATAATGTAATAGATAATGATGTTTTGGCTTTAAGACAAAATCGGGAAAAAGTTATTTGAGAAGAACATGATGCTCAATAATTATGTCTGCTAAATAGGAAATGTGAGCTTCATTGATAGTAGGAGAAAGTACAATTTCTACTATTTCTTTTAATAACAGAAGAAGGTGCCAAGTTTTTTCCTGTTTTGGAACATATTCCCCAACCATGAGGGGAAGGAACCTTAAAAGACTTCGATTACGAGAAGCGTTTAATTTTAACGCTTTAGCGAAAGTTTTAGGAAGAGGACCTGGATTGTTAGGGGCATCATTTAAACCATACTTAAAGGAAATGAGCTTTTCATTCAACTGCTGAAGACTAAAATAACCACATGATATCAGTTTTTTAATGATTAATTTTAACTCAATCGGGACAATGCCTTCTAGTAAGTCATGCATCGCATCTGGCGGCAGCATTAAACTAGTGTGAAAAAATTGCAGCTCATTCAAAGGAGAATCAAATTGTAAACCATACACTGTTTTGTAGATAGGATCCGTTTCTATTAAGTCAATTTGGTGACTATGTGTTTTTTTATCACGTCGTAAGAAACAGCGGTGGTCAATATTTGTTTTCATTTCTAGAGCTGACGCTAAACAAAATCGACAAGTTGCAGCGCTACCTGAAAAACATTTGGTATAGCCTCCAATTTGATGAGAACCAAGATTGTCAGCTATGACAAATACCAAACCACCTTTAACAATGTTTGGAAGGCCTTCTATTTCTATGCCTTGAGTTTCCAATATTTTTAAATCCCTAATAAGTGGACGCAACACAGCATTAATCCCAAAAAAATTCAAATCTACAACCTTGCAAATAACAGCAAGCTGCATGTCATCAACAGATGACCGAAACATTGCAGGCAAATTGCCTAAAGTGTAATAAAAGATAGCCCAATTTATGTTTTATTTGGAGAGATCTCAAAGGGTTAGTGACAGAAAATTCGTCAAAATACAATAAAATTTTAATAGTCGATGAAGATGTTGAAAATAGCAAATTCTTTTTGAAAGTAGTTCCATCATAAAAGTCATTGAAAAGATCTCTTGAAGGCATAGTTTCACTTGCTATATAGTCTAACATATCATTATTTTTCAAAAGAGATTTTATATTGTTAATTATAGGTATATACTGAAAAGTCGAGTTTTTTGAATTTCGAAAACCTAATTTGTAAGTAACTGGTTCCACAGCACCATGATTTACCATATATTTGCTTTTAAGATGTGCAGAATTTAAAATAGAAAGAGCTTTAGTTAAGTTATAAGGTGACACAACATCAAAAATTGATTGCATTATAGATTCGTCAGTAACACAGTTATCTCTTAAAATTTTCACTATTTGGTTTTTTAAAATTAAAGTACTTTCTTCTTGCAATTGACTGACACCAGCAATAAGCTCAGAAATTGTTGAATGAGGTAGAAGATATTTTTCTGACATTTTCATTATGAATAAATAAACATTTCTCTCAATAGTGGCTAATGTATCTGCAGTGTTATTGACTGGTGGAAGATTATTAACAGAATCTTCCAAAGAAAACATGACAACTTCGTCTGCGTCATTTGATGACAAAGTGAGAGATTTAATATCAGAAAATTTAAAACAAGGATGATATCTGCTTATGTGTGAAGTAAAAGACGAATATATGGTATATGACTGGTTACATTCTTTGATTGGACATGAAATATGTTCATGATGCCTGAAGTGACTAATGAATAAATATTTTCGATAGGTTTTGAAACCACAACTTAGGCAAGAAATCTTATTTCTTGTAGCGTTGGAGCCCAATTCTTTATGACTCAAAAGGTGCCCTCTGAAAGATTTGTATGACTTAAAAGTTGTAGGGCAACCTTTAAATCCACAAACATAACGGAAGAAAGGTTCATGGCTATGTATATGTTTAACATGAAATAAATATAAATGAAAATGGAAAAAATCTTTTCCACACTTACTGCAAATAAACATTATTAATTGAAAATTAAACTTAAAAATAAAAGAACAACTTGAAATCTATTACAGTTGCTATAGAAATTAACGAGAAAAAATCTCGATTTTGTTAATTAAAGTTTTTACTTTAGCTGGTATAACTCCTCCGCGTATCGTTAAGACACCATTCTGAAGAAACTTCAAAACATTAAATATTTCCACAGGAAATGACAAATTTAGGGTATAGTAGAAAGAAATCAATAGGCAAACAGCTCTTGATAAACTCTTTGTTCGAGAGATCTCCTCCCCTTCGCAAATAATAAGATAATCAGCTTCCAACAAAGAGCCAACCGCTATTATCTTTGGAGAAGAAGACAACACCTCAGGAGTATGACCATCATATTCAATCTGTAAAGAGAATATGTTGAGTAAAAAATAATAATAATAAATAATAATAGTAAAGAACCATAATTGTGTTTAAGTAATTTTGTACAAATTATATTACTTATTTAAAATTCTAAAATTGGTTTTCATAGCATATTTCATATTTATTTAAAGTTTAATTTCTGACCAAACTTTTGGGATTAATGTCTAGAAATTTTAATGCAAAATACTTTCAGTTTTAAATGTATGTAAGTTTAGATATTCAGAGAAGTTATGTACATACTAAATCGATAAATGAATCTGGATTTTCCTTCAAAAGGTTTGGCAAAATGAAAATTCCAAACTCTGATTGCTTGCAAACAGATGTAGCCACATCCACACCATCACAAGCATCTTCAAAACTTTTTAAAAGAATTTTTTCTTCTGCAGTCTTCTTTTTCTTTTTAAAAAAATCATAAAGAATGGGCCCAATTACAGCAACAGAATCAAAAAATATGGTTTTTATTTTAACGGCTGTCAGCCTCTCGAATTCTTCAAGTTGTTCTTCATACAAGAACAATGCTGGATACTCATTAATTATATCACTGATTGGAATTTTTGCGTTTATTCTCTCTCGCCGAAACGAATATGTTATCAACATTAACGTTGAGATTTTGTTTCGATCCTGGCTTGAATGTTCTTTTTGGCACTCATCGCTCATAATTCTTCTGTGTATTTCCTGGCTTTGAAAGGTTTCGCCAGCTAAGTGAGGAGGGGCCCAATTTAATTCACCTCTCTTTGGGTTGATGTTTTCAAATTTGGGCACCTTCTTACCTTCAACTCTGCCAACATTTCTGTTAAGCCTTACCTCAAGGCTCGAATCTCCTTGCCGTATCCTTTTAATTTTATTAAGCATTTTAATTTCAAGCCCATCGATTCCTCCTCCAATTCCGTTTCGAAGATGGGGATATCGAGAGGCTAGCTCCTGGCAAACTTCGATTCTTTCGCTCTTATTCGGATAAGGCTTAAATTGGTATGCATAGGTCGCAAGATGTCCTACAAGTTCTCTTCTTTCATCATAGGAAAGAATCCTTCTGTTGGAAAGGGCATCTAGCAGCGTCTTCGAAAAGTTATCAAAAAGAGAATCATGTACAGTTGGCCACTGTTTACATCTCAGTGACACAACTGGTAGTATGTCAACAGAGTCTTGCGTGGATTGAATGGGCTCTTCAAAAGTCAAAGAACAAGTCAAATTTTGAAGTCTTTCCTGACTATCATTTAGTGTATTTTCTTTTTAAAGACATACTTTCAGTTTATCCTTATCAGCTACTTCATTAAAATTTTCGAGATCAACAAACTCCTGGAAATCTGTATCGTATCTTTTTAAAAAGTATGTACCTGACTGTAGGTTAAATGTCTGTTCAACAATATGCGGCAATTCTTCTCCACAGTTTAAAATCTTCAACTTAGTAGATTCTAAAAAATGTATCAACACCTTCATCTGTAAAAAAAAAAATTGAAATCAAGCTAAACCAAAGGGGGGAAGTATTGACATTAATTAAGAAAACCCCTCCCCTTAATTCTATTCAACTGCTTTCTGGTTAAATAATACCTAGATGCGCCTGTCCACATCCATATAATTACAGCATCCTGTTTTACTAAACATACGCCAAAGTCAAACGAACGCCAAAGTTATCAATAGCATTCAATTCAAGTTCAAATAGCATTCCGGCCAGAATACGCTAGCTGTTCCAAATCCTAGTTCCCGGCGACTTTTTCGTAAATATGAACTGAAACTTATTCTAACAAAATTAAGCGTTGGCCATCAGCGATTATAAAAGCATGAAAATATTCGGCTGTGGTACTACTAGCGTATTCGGGCCACACTCGATTTGGCGGCTTAACTTTTGCAGCCAAGTAGCGGAAACGTACTTAATTTGGTAATTTGGTAAACATTCCAGTTCAACTCAGTAGATGTTTAGTAGATTCGCCAAAAATCGCCAAATAGCTTTGTGGCCTGAATACGCTAGGTGTTCCAATTTTAAAACGTAAACAATCCCAATCGTAATCAGGAGACCTACCATTTACTGGTCGGAAAGTTACCACAGCGAGAAGTTTTCACTGGCGATAAGTTCCCATTCCGACCGTCAGTTCCGACAACCGGTTTAGGTATCACCACCAGCGCATTTTTCCCCGATGTCGGAAGTCGCTTCCGATGGTGGTATGTTAAGTAACTCAGGTGAGGGCGTGGTTAGTGGTTAAAGTGGTTTGACCAATAGGATTGTTAAATTGGCGACGAACCCGTTTAGTTTTTCCGAAAGGGATTAGCTACTAGCTAGTTTAAAAGGTTTTGTTGTCATGTTTTGTTACTTTTCGAGTTTTTTTTTATTCCATCAACTTTAAATATCAAAACTAGTGCAAATGAATTTTTGCAAAATAAAATAAACATTAAACTGCCATACTTAATATCATTCATGCTCTATTGCAGATCGAAAGCATTTAATTTGCTTATGTCTTAATGTATTTGTACGGCAAGCATTTCATTGCAGTGAAATAAAATTAGATCCAACTTATCTTAATCTATTTTATTTTACAATCCAATTCAAACGTTATAAGTTTTAAACAAATGTTACTGTATTCCGATTTTTTTTACATCTACTAATTAAATACTGAATAATATTTATAATTATATTATAATACTTATATTATTTTAATTTCGATACAAAAGTTGTATTATTAAAGCAAATTAACAAAAAGACCATTAAATGAAGACTTAGCAAAATAAAATTTTAATTTATAGTGTAAAGCATAGTCATTTTTAATTTGTACTTTCAAATTAAAATAATAAAAAGATAGCAATTATTTATTTTGGATGTTTACCAATAGAATGTTAACATGTAATTACTCTTTTCCGATTTTTCCCCCAACTAATTAAATACCGAATAAAAAATATTTAAACTATTAACATATTTTAATTTCGATACAAAAGTTGTATTTTTATTCAACTTTTTGTTAATTTGCGTTAAAGACATAGCCAAATTTTAATTTATAGTATAAAGCACATTCACTTTTAATTTGTACTTTCATATTCAAATAAAAAAGTAGGTTTGTAACAGAATCTGTCACTTAACCCGCTTCCACACAAAAGTTGTGTTAAACAGGTAAAAAGGCGCCAAACACTGCATTAATTCTACATTAAACATTTACATGCTAAATTTGGCTAGTTTTATTTATTTTATTTCGAAAATTCAATAATTATTACTTATCGTTTGCAAAAATTAATTTGTATTTCAAAGAATAAATATGTCATATTCCTCGCTTTTAAATAGGATGAAAACATTTCATATCAACATACAAGGATTCCGTAGTGAAATATATTTGACGTCATTTCAAACTGATCGATGTCGCAAAAATAAATTTATTTTAATTTATTGTCTAAAAGAATTAAAGTTTCTCGAGCGATCGTTGCGAATGGCAAATGTGATTTTATTCTAATAAAAACAGGGCCTTTAGCTATTTGTAATTCAAAGTTTTAAACGCCAAAATTAACTATTTTCATTAATCTTCTTTCTCAGATTTAATAATTAGACTTTATCGTTTGCTAAATTTGTTGAAGTTCGAAGAATAATGATGTAATCTTTTTTAATAAATATTTTTGTCGCCACAATTTCCCATTTACATTTCTTTCGAAAATTCACTTATTTATAGTTTGTTAAATTAATTTACAGTTCAAAAAATTTATAATTTGTACAATTGATGCTTTAAAAATAAAAGCGAAACTTAGCATATTTTTTTATGCCAAGTTAGAATTCTCTATGCATCTTTCTACATACATATATATAGAACCATTAAAAGAACTCTATTGTGATAATACAACAATCTAAACCGAATTATATCACATAAATAAATATTTTTTCAAAAGTGTGTTTTTATTTTAACAAAAGTTTCTCGTACGTTTAACGAAATGGCAACAGTAAAAATATTGAATAAAAATGGAATTTGCATGTTATTTCAATGTAGATTAAATTTTTAGTTATTTAAATTTTAAATAAGCTTCTAGTTTAAATTTTTTAATGAAATTTGGCATGTAGTCTAATCTGATTTTTGGCTTCAAAATGACGTATCCCACTTGTCTGTGGGACTTGTGGATGACAACAGTGAAAATATGAATAAAAATAGAATTTGCATGTTATTTCAATGTAGATAAAAAAAATTTAGTTATTTAACTTTTAAATAAATTTCTAGTTTAAATTTTTTAATGAAATTTGGAATGTAGCCTAATCTGATTTTTTGCTTCAAAATGACGTATCCCACTTGTCTGTGGGGCTTGTGGTTCTTTCTGTGAAAGTGGGTGACAGACAGACGGACGGACAGACAGACGGACTGAACGATTATAAAACCTTCCACTTTTTACGTTATAAACGTAGTGTGGAAGCTAAAATATGGCAACTATTTATATAGGATGTTCATCAATAAAATATATTTTTAAAAAAAAGGTATTAGCAAAACTAGTTATGGGCATGCTTACTTTTTGGTAATGCAGAAGAAGCTTAAGATTTCAATACATAACATTAATATTGAACATAATCTTCAAAATAAAATAGATACAATTGCTATCTTTATGGACTTTATTTATATGTAACAAAATTTCAAGTAAAATATGAAAAATCAACTGATAATGAATATTGAAAAGGACAATTTTGAGCAAGAAAATGGTACAAAGTAATTTAACTTGAGTAATTAGCCTAAAATGAAATACACACGCACATACATATATTCCATTTCTAATATGAAAACATCTCGTTTTTAGTTTAATAAATACTAATTTTTAACAAACAATGGCTAAGGATTAATATCGCACGCCGCCTACATGAATAGCTCAATGCCCACTGTCCCCAACTTGCAAACAAACTTTCAATTCCGACGGCGAGAACGAGTTTCCACCAGCCCGGTGGAAAGTTTCCGACGAAAGAAAGTGATAAAAACAAGTATATGGTAGCTCCCTGCTTATCCGTGGCGAGATGTGACGTCACAAACAGGTCATGGGGAAGAAACGCTCAGAATTGCCGACGCGTAATCCTTTCCGACCAGTACGTGGTACTGCTCCAGGCTTGTACATGGATCGTCGTCAATGGGGAAGGAACACCTAGCGTATTCAGGCCGGAATGTTATTTGACAACTTTTGGCGTTCGTGAAAAAGTAAACACAGGGCTTCTGCTCACGGAATGGTGTCGGTAGCGTGAGGGAATAGTTTCACATTATGTTTTGTTTTTATCATGACTTGAAAGCCCAGTAATGTTTTAATGGTCGAAATGTTGTACGCCTTATATCTTACGAAATTATCCCGTCTGGGCCGCAAGTTTTGAAACTCGAAAATCTTTCGACTCCCTCCGGGCCGTCGATTGTGGCTACTCGGCAATCCTCCGGGCCGTCGATTGTGGCAACTAGACATGTGAAACTACGTTGTGATTATAATTTATTTAATCAAAATTTGTTAATAAGTTAAATTATTATCGGACTGCGGCCGATTATAATAAAATCCAAACCAAACCTTACACACCTTTTGAACAAATACTCACCTGCACAAAAACCGGAATTTTCAAAATAAACCCATTTCAAGCTTTACTATTGTTCGCATAATTCTTGTACGCTGTATTTTCAACCAAACCAACTTAAAAGTAAATTAGTTTTCAAGATTTGGCAACAAGATTGATGTAAACATCCATTGAGTTGAATTAAGTTGATTAAGTTCCATTAAGTTGAACTGGAATGTTTACCAAATTAAGTACGTTTTCGCTACTTGGCTGCAAAAGTTAAACCGCCAAATCGAGACAGGCCTGAATACGCTAGCAGTACCATGGGGAATTATATTGACACTAGAATTGATAATTGAATACGGACCAATAACGCATAAATTATATCATCAATATAATACGAAATAAAAAAAAACTGGATTAGTGGAACACCTAGCGTATTCAGGCCGTGATGCCATTTGGCAACTTTTGGCGTTCGTGAAAAAGTAAACACATATTCCTGTCATTGTTGTATGGCTTTTTTTCTCCCCGTGACGTATTCTCTCGGTAGCATTTCTTGAATTTCTTTCGCTGTTTCTGCTCACGGAGTGACTCCCTCCGGGCCGCCGATTGTGGCCACTCAAACCGTGATATCCTTAAAAAAAAACTCTGGTACCCCCTCTGGGCCGTCGATTGTGGTAACTCGGCAATCCTCCAGGCCGTCGATTGTGGCCACTCGAGCCGTGATATCCTTAAAAAATCCGCTGGTACTCCTCCGGGCCGTCGATTGTGGCTTCTCGGCAATCCTCCGGGCCCTCGATTGTGGCCACTCGAGCCGTTATATCCTTTAAAAGACTGCTGGTGTCGATTGTGGCAACTAGACATGTGAAACTACGTTGTCATTATAATTTATTTTATCAAAAGTTGTTAATAAGTTAATTATCGGTCTGCGGCCGATGTATCCGTAGCATGACGGTCACCGAGGCTCCACCCAATATTGTCATAGATACAGACCTAGATTGTAAAATATGCATAGGCCTGTGCAAAGTGGGGATGGAAAAGTTACGGTTACCAGCAAGCCGCGAAGCGGCCAATGGGAATTGCGCAGCAATTCTCGGGGGTTGGAGAGCGATAGCGAGCAGGAGAGCCTTCGGAGATTGCACAGCCATACAAGAGTTTGACTTTGCGAACCAGTGAGATTGCGCAGCAATCCAAGGGTGCGAGCTTGCGAGCCGAGTGAGATTGCGCAGCAATCTGCTCGCTTGCGAGCCTAGGGGCGAAGCCCCTAGTAAAATAAATAAAACTAGCCAAATTTAGCATGTAATTGTTTGATATAGAATTAATGCTGTGTTTGGCGCCTTTTTACCTGTTTAACACAACTTTTGTGTGGAAGCGCGAATGAATGACAGATTCTGTTACAAACCTACTTGTTTTTTTCTGTTTTTAACAGCGTAGAGTATTAAAGTGCAATCAACCAAGACTCTCAACTACTTGTGGAAACCGTGTGTGCCGAAATAGTTTAGTTGGGAGAGATTAAAGTTGATGATCTAAGTATCCGGGGTTCGGCTATTCATTAACAATCTGTAGTACTTTGGTCAGTATGCCCCCCCCCCCTGCATCTGTGGTGACCGGGAGGATGTAAAATATCGTTTTTTCTCTACAATTGATAGGTTAAAAAACAGTTTATTAGTTACAATAGCAAATTTTTCGTATAAAATAAAAGGAAAATCACTGTAAATTTTACGGTATTTATTGCCACATCAGCTGGCAATTTTTTCAGTAAAAACAAACAGACTTTTTTTTTACAATGTGCAAGAAACACCAGTTATTGCGAAATTTCCGAGTTCTTTAAAATACGACACAGTTCACAAGAACAATTCACTTTATTTCAGCAAATCAAATACTCTCACTGACAACTAAATAAATTCTTTAATCAAATTAACCCTTTCAGTCCCAATGACAATTTGGCATCATCATTTTCGAAAAAAAATTATGATCGTCTATAGCCATTTATGATATCAAAAAGCACATCATTCGATTCTTCAAACTTTTTTCTATTAGAAAATATTTTTTATTAATCCCAATAGATGTCAGCCCTATTTTTTTAATTATGATCAGAAACATGATGATGCCAAATGGCATCACTGGGACTGAAAGGATTAAACTCATTTCCACCGGCATGAACTTAAAAAATCATCAAGTAACAAATTAAATGTAGGTTTTAAGACAAATTCACTTGAATATTCAAAAGATTAGCTTTATTTGTATTAAACAATTAATTTCCGTTTTCTTATGCAGCCAAATTTTCTCTTGAAGGAATTTGTAGGGTCAAAAGCCAATGCATATAATTCCAAAGCTTTTAAATACAGATACTCATAATTTGTAAAACTTTGTTTCTAAGGCAAACAGTTTTGAAGTTATATTTAGCACATTTTAGAGAAGTAATTATTAAAAACAGTTAAAATTTATAACTCTTTTTTTTATTTTGAATCATTCAAAAAAGATTTCAAGATTTATTTTAAAAAAAATAATACCTTCTCATGATGGGTTACAATTAATTTATTTAATGTAAATAACATCAAATTCATATAATAAGGTAAATTGCGAGAAGACTAAGAACATTTAAAAGCACAATTATTTTCAACTTAACAGTACTACTGAATGCAACGATACTTCAAACTAAACTACACAATACTAATGTAAAAGTCATAAAATAATACAGTCCTATGGACCTTATTCTTTAAATAAATAGTAAATAAAAAGAGTATTATCTGAATAAATATTTGCATCACAATCGGCGTAAACTGTATAAGTATACAGGTTTCAAGAATAATCGTATATTGACGGAAAAATGTTATATGCACCATAAAAGGGTAACGAACAAGTGAACTTATGAAGTGTTACTATTACAAAATTGAATTCGAAAAAGTTAAGCGATTGTGTTAATTGGAGCTGGGCATTATTTTAAAAAACAATTAAATTTCGTATTTTATGTGTGTGTTAAACTAGTTTTAAAAAATCTAAGGAAATTTTTATAAGTTTAATTCAAGATGTTTGATATTGTAAAATATTGATTTTTCCTTTAAAAGCTTCATTGTTTCATCAGAGTAAATATTCCGGAGACATATGTTTTATAATTTTGTCCGTCGGTCTTTACGTCCAGATGGACATCTGTCTGTCGAAGGTCTATCACAATTTAACATACATTACAATTAAAAATATTTAAGCAAAAAAATTATATTAGATACTTTTATTTTTAAGCTTTTTTAAAAATGCTACTTCACCCAAAGCAATAAAAAAAAATTATAATTTCACAAAAATACATATTTATTTAACAGTTGTCCACAAAAGTAGGAATGGATATTAAAATAACACAAAAAGCAAAGATTACACAAAAATTTTGTGCAAATATGTACAAAAATGAGATTCATTGTTTTGTTTTTTTCAAAATTTACAATTCAAAATTAAATATAATGATTTGATCCCACATGTAAATTGCACAGTGTGCACGGTGTACTACAAGGTGGCGCTAAAAAAAGTGGCCCCGGTATAGAGATACGAATGCACGGAAATGCTTGGTGAGAAGAACTCTTAAAGCCGCCTATTCCAAGTCGAATTCATAAATTATTCAAACGTTCAATGGCTTCACTTGGGGAACCCGTTTTTTCATTGGTTGGTTTGGTTTGATGACGCTTACAGTACAGCAGAGGAAGTTCCTTTTGGAAAGTTATATTGAAACAAGTTTATGAAACAAATGTGAGCACTTGTTTGCTAATTCAAAGGTATCAAAGTGCCAGAAAAGTGTGTTATGCAACGATTAGTTACAAAATAGCGTCTGACAGGATCTGTTTTAAACAAGGCCAAAAATCATTCCGATACGTGTCCGAACACTAGAAAATGTCAATGTAGTTAACCAATAAATGCTTCAGAATCCTAGCAAATCAACCCACGATGCCTAACGAAAGAGACCGGCATATCACGACGATTATGCGGACGAATTCTCCACCTAGACCTGAAAATGCATACGTACAATAAAGTGTTGTTGTTCATTAAAACCATCACATGCTCCTCAGGGACTCCAGTCTTGCTATTGACAAACCTGTATCCACCTGCCTCGTACTTTTTAATAGTTTATAATTACATTCCAACTAGCTTGCCAAACTATGGCATAGTTATCTTTAAGTAATTCGCCAAGCGTTCGTTTGGGCTTAATATTGAAGCGATCAATAGCTTCACTTGGCAAACCAGTTTTGTATTGGTTTTTGACTTGGCAGCATTTCCTGTCTTATCCCCACTTCTAAGCCTGTCTATCCCCACTTTTATTTGCGCCACCCTGTACAAATATGAAGCGGGAAATAAAATATTAGAGTTCCTACAATTAAAAAAAAAGCCTGAGAAAATTAAGTGTCCTACCAACTGAAATAAAAAAAAAATATTGTGAAATTTGGGAGTTTTCATTATTCATTGCATAGGTTATAAATAAGAAGATCACCCATTAATTTTTCGTATTAACAAATAAAACTTTAAACAAATCTTAAACAATTGTAATGCTTTATAAAAAAAATTGAAATGCATAATTTTGATATAATAATTGGCTATTGAGTCCACTGAACATTTTGTTTTTTCTTTATCTCAAAAATAGCCTTAATACAGTTGAATTTTGTTAATACAAACTCGCTCAACATGAAATTCTAACAAAACATTTTAATGAAATTGAGAATAATTGTTTGACAAATTTGGGAACATTGACAGAAATTGTGGAAAGACTCTGAAAAAATATGGAAATCTTATAATTTTGAATTTCCTTTTTGATTCTTATGCACTAAAAAACCAAAGCATAAAATTAACGACTTCTATTAATATAAAAATAGGTTCATTATCCACTAATACAATGCTAAAATTTCAGGACGACGCAACGCCTGAGCTGGCATCCAATAGAACTTTGAACGACAAAGTAAGTTAACGCTAATTGGCTCCACAGATTAAGCGAACACGTCTGTTCCAGTGTACTCTTGGATTTTTTAGGGACTTCCTCCATCATAAATACATTTACAGTATAGTTGTGAAACAGACCAGGAACCTTTTCGGGTAGAAACTGCCATCCATCCACCTCGGCCACTGGGTCCCCGTTTACAAGTCTGAATTACTCACACAGATATGAAGAGTACAGGGGGAAAACAACTTGATTGCATAGGAATCTTCCCGTATTCTGGTGTGCTTGGCGGATATTGGCAACAGGAAAACGGTTTTTCTTTCGAGGTACAAACGTGTGACTCGCAACCACTGATCTCTATCGTGAATCAGAGTTGCCGCGAGAAAAAAACAAAGTAACTGGTTTCCTTACACCGGTTTAGGCGATGATTCGCTATTGTTGCTAAAGAATCCTGATGCAGACAGATTCCTATGCAATGAAGTTGTTTTTCCCCTGAACTCTTCATATTTAAAAAAAAAAACGTCTCATCATTGTCCTTCACTCGTCAAATCCCCGTCATGACGAGGCAAAAAAAAGTGCATGACCACGAGCAATTTATTTTCCAAGCAACACCAAAGAACGTGTCAGATAAGGTGACAAACTAATTGCAAAAGAGTATATTCAAAAAGGTGTAGATGTTTACAGCCTCTAATTAGCCTTCCATCACAGTAATCCCCATTACATTTACAACTATGGTGATAAATGATGAAGAGAAAGATAGGAAAGAGTTGTGCCATTCACAATTACTTAAAATCATAAAGGAAGAATGTTTACTAAGCTTATACCTTATTTTTTCATTCACAAACTATTGGAATCAAAATATTAAATTGTATGTTTAATAACCTTTTCAAATCAAAGTTTCAACCTTACATATTTATTTGAATAAAGGTAAGTAGTTTTCTTCATTTTGTCACTATTTTATACAGTCCCTGGACAAATTATTAGACGCACTGCATTTTTTTTAGTAATTTTATGTTTCTTAAGAGTTTTTATGCAATAATGGTATATTTAAACTATAATATTATTGATTTTATTTAAAAGAATTTTTGTAGACTACATATTTGTATTTATTTTTAACATATGCTCCTAAAAATGGCCTTTTAGATATGGCCTTCCAGCTCGTAGAAAAGATTATTTATGTATGGAATCATCATCCTCAAATGCAGGAGACAGCACAGTCTTGCATTGATAGCATGCCGCGCAAAATTAAAGCTTTGATAGCGGCTAAAGGTGGCTCAACTAAATATTGACTTTTACTAACATTAATTTCACTTTTCTTTAAAACTTAATAAACTTATGATTTTCTAAATTAATGCTGTTTTATTTATGTCAAATAAATCGGTAATTGATTGGATAATATAAAAATAAAAAACAAATCAATTTAAAATAATAAAACGGTACAATATCACCCGGTAATTATTATTTTACATGAAATCTTGCAGTGGGTCTAATAACTTGTCCAGGGACTGTACAACAATCATTGAATAGTGACATACAGTACTTATCAGTTATTTACGCAAAATTGCGTAAACATTTAATTTTTTTGTAACACATGAATCTCGGGCTACAAAATTTTGTTGCCATTCTACAGATTATTTCGTACTTTATACGAATGTAAGTAGTTGAACTTATAAGAGTATTTCATTTAGCTAGTAACTCTAGGCCGCTAATTTTTAGCTTATTTAAATGATAAAGTTTTGTTTCGGGATCATGACAACCACTCGACGGCCCTGCTCATAACGATATTACTATCGATCCAAACAACGATATTACTATCGATCCATCGATGTGGTCTAATGAGGAACATCGATGTTCCTCATTAGACCACAATGTGTTGTGGCTGTACTTATTTCCCAACAAGGATCAATTGGCGTATTTGAGTCAATAACTTAACATAATAAGAATATACAATGTTAGTTACTTGATTTCTTCCACAGTTATTACACTTTAAAATGGATTCTCAAAAGAACGGAAAAACTGTAGATGTTTACTTTCTTCCCACAAAATCCTCAGAACAGGATGAGGAGAAGCTTTCCAGTACTAAGTCATTTTGGCATGTTGATAAAGAAATGTTGAGGTTTAAAATTCACTATTTCCTTTACGTTGGAGGTAATTATTGAACTATTTGATATTTTCTCATGAAATGTTTTATATTTGTTATTATTTGTAAACGTTACTTTAACCTCTTCCCTTTCGAGAAATCCCACACATATGTATCTCTATATTAAAAAAAGTAAGCTCTTTTAAAACGTACGGAGTCATAACAGCATGAAATATTCATCTTAGAACTCCATTGTTTTTCTGGAATGTGTGTCTACCTTATACTTCGATGCTTTTTTTTCAAATTTCTAATTAGTTTCTTAATTAAAAATAAAAATTAGTCTCTCTCTATGTTAAAGTATAGGCTTTTAAAACGTACGGAGCCATAACAGCATGAAATATTCATTCAATCATTCTATTCTTTTTCTGGAATGTGTGTCTTCCTTATACCTCGTTTTCTATATAAATGTAATATAATGTTCTAATCACGTCATGTTCTAATATTCATTTCTTTCTTAATAACTCTCAGTTAATGTCTTGCCGATCTGTCGAACAGTTCCCATGGTAAAGGCGAAAATCGCCGGCTCGTAATTTGTTTTGACTTCCTTTGTTCCTGGTCCTCTCTTCTTACAACGCAATCATTGAAAATAAAGTCACTTTAAAAAAAATAGACTTCGAGATGTGATTATATGTGCTTTTTGGCGGCCGTTCTGGGCCCTCTTTTCAAAGCAGCAAAGGCTTATATTTTAAAATTTTAAATATTTGATACGAAAGAATAAAAATCTTGGACGTCCAATGTTCCTTCATTTCTAGAATTAACTGAAGACTAAGTCTACTCTTCTGTGTAATAGATGATTTCTTACATAAATATTTTTTTAAAACAAATACATATTTAAACGTATGTTTTGCAAAGAATTTTGAAAAAAATATCGTATGAAAAAAATATATATTTGCGTGAGCACGCATCAGTTTTAAAGAAACTTGAGGTTTAAAGCTTTAAAAATATACATTTTTTCTATCTATGAATGCACAAACAAGTTCTGTCGGTTTTTGGTAATTAAAAGTGCATTTTAATATTTTTTTTAATGAAATATGCAGGGATCGGAGTAACGCGTTACTTGTAACGCCGTTACTTGTAACGGTTACTTTTTTTAGGTAACGTCGGCTAACGCCGTTACATTTTTCAGAAAGTAACTGTACCTGTAACTCAGTTACTTTTAGCGGTAACGAAGTAACGAAAAATTGCGTTACTTTTCCGTTACTTTCCCAAGGCTGTTTGATGCTTATTTTGAAATTCCACTTCGAAGAAGAGAACATTTGGCATTCCCGAAATATGAGCTTTTCTTGGGAGGGAAAAAGCAAAATAGAATTGTCCACTTTGGCTGCTAAAGGTGTGGAATGTTTCTCCTTGTCTGTTTACCTTTCCAAGTATCACATTATAAGTCCCGTAATTACAGCTCCTACCGAAAAGAAGGGTTTTGAAATAAATTAATGCTGACTGTCAAGCGAGCCGGTTGTCGTTCGGCAAGTTTCGACCAGTGCAAACCCCTTTGTATTGCCTAAACCTGAATGGGTTCTACAACAATGACCAACAACAAAGTACGATTTCCCCTTGAAGAAGCGGGGGGGGGGGGGAATATCTTGGATTGAAATTAAAAAATATTAATTATAATTTCAGCATTTTGTTAACATAGTTACTTTTTTGATTAAGTAACTATAACTGTAACAGAGTTACTTTTTAAAAGTAACTTTCCAATCCCTGGAAATATGTCTGATAAATTTACCACTAAAAACCGTTTTATGCTGTAATGTAATTCAATAAAGCGTGATGCAACTCTTTATGTAGCGCACTGTTTTATGGAGTAACGTTGCACTAAACATATATCAAATTCCTATATCTTTTATTTGAGTATATTTTCAAACAACTATATATTTGAAACTATGTCTTGCAAATACACTGCTCAAAACAATTAGGGGAGCACTTTGCGTACTTTTGTTTAAATTTACAGTTCCAACTTCTTATTTTTTAATCTAAAAATCTAAAATTTGGGAAATAGATTCATTGTGCATTCAGAATGAAATGGTAAAAAACTGGCAAAAAATCTTAATTTTTTAACTAAACTTTAAGGGGAAAAAAATTGTAATTAAAACTCAAAACTTATGAATAAATTATAACAATAATTTGTTCAACAAGTTATTTGTAAAAAAAAGGTAAAATCAATATTTAAACATCTAAAAATGTAAGCGTGAAGAATTTGGGGTCAATTTATTTCATAAAATTTTTTGGGAGTGTATTTTATTTTATCATGTTTTTCATATTTTCATTTAATTAAAACAAACATTATTTAATTCTTCAAAAGACTCGATTCTTCCATCTAACGATGAATAAGTGCAAACTCAACTTAGTGAGAAAAAATAACGGAAACTGATGTTCCCAAATGGAATCATTGGGGGTGAAAGGGTTTAAACCATGCGTTCCCCTAATTGTTTTGAGCAGTGTAATTATTTTTTAAAAAAATAATGATTAATATTTGCTGATGGGCACATCAATTTTATTGGATGTTAATGTCTTAGGCCTTAAACATACACATTTTTATGCTATGAATATGGGAAAAACATTTTTTTAATTAATAGTTCCATTATAAGAATTTTTAATGCAAATTGTCAAAACAGATGTTTGCAAAACCTCTCCGAAATCGTATTTGACCGTAATTTTTTGTAAAATTAATCGACTGATATCTTCACTAAAAATCTTAAAAGTGATTTTAAGATGCTTTTCTATCGCACCACTTCGATTCTTAAGAGGGATTGTCAGTCCCATAGAGCTAATGCATTAGTTTTGGAATCACAACTTCCGCAGAAGTATTGCTTTGCCCTGTTAGCCCTTTTCCCTGCAGGTATGAAAATCAACATGAAATCGAAATGAAACGAATTTGAAACGAAAATGTTATCTAGTTATTGAATTATTTATTTTTGAAGTTTTAAAATGGCAAAAACATACAGTAGATGGCGACACTATTTTAAAACTACATCAATTAATAATTAAATAACCGGATGTTATTTTCTTTTTAATTTTGTTTTAAATTGATGTTATGGTGGTTCCCATACCTGGGGGTGAAAATGGGATAGCATGGCAAAGCAATTTTTTCGCAAAAGTTGTGATTTCAAAACTAATGCATTAGATCTATAGGACTGACAGTCCCTCTTAAAGTTTAAAATAATTTCTGAAAATCGCAAGATGAAGATTCCAAATGGAATCATTGGGGATATGAAAGAGTTTAAACTTTAAATCATGCGCTCCCCTAATTTTTTTTTAGCAGTGCGTATATATAAAGTTGCATACGTTGAGAAACATTCATACAAATCTGTTACCTATTATTCTTAGAATCACTCAGACATTTTTCTTCTAATGGTAAAAATAACTCACTGAAAGCATTACTGGTAAGATTATGGTATTAGGAATCTTAAAAATTAATAAGTATTAAGAATATTTTAAATTCATTTGTGTGTTTGAATTTAAAAAAGATACTCATATCTACTCACAGTAGTTGGCTTATACTTAATTTAATTCACCATTTGAAACTCCTTATCATTAACACTAGATTGTTTAAGGCAGTCCTTTTGACTGCTTTTCAATTTCAGTTAGAAAAACAATTGTGTATATATAATGACACAGCTTCTTAGAATTTTGTGACTTTTTGTACAACATATAAATGGGTTTATTAATCATTGTAGCTCCCCTCCTCTTTCACTTCCGGTATATATATGAAGAGCTTAGTGTAAGAACGTGCTAAGTGACATTTTAAGAGAAAAAAAGATATTTTTGTGTAAATGGAACTTATTATTCCATCTTTTAATGATAACAAGTTTCCTCGTTTTCATAAACTTTAAATTAGGTATATTTTTTACAGTTTGGCAAGAACCATTTTTAACGTTATCTAAGTGCAAACGAAAAACTTTCAAGCTCATTTTCTCGTTTTCACCTTTTTATCACTTAGCACTTTCTTCCACTAAGCTTTTCATATGTGTTATACCTGTGTTGCTTAAAAGCAGTCATTTTGACTACTTGGAAAATTTTAAATAATCAAATGACTTTTATCATTGAATTGAGTACATTTCTTTTATGGTATTATAGCCAATCTGATTATATGAAATCAGATCGGCTCCTATTTCGTATAACAGTTTATATTTTTTTTTATTATCGTTACTTGTTCGTTACTTGTCACTCGAATCTTTATATGCCAGGCCCGCGCTCGTACCTCATTCACCTTGAATGCGTGATATCTTAATGATTATTGTTCATACTTACTAATAAATTGCTATATGACTGTAAATAGTATAAGAAATATTTACAAAAATAATTTTAAACAAATGTCTTTACACATTAGTTATTATTTCACAATGCAGTCATTTTGACTACTTTGGGGTAAATATAGGTATACACTAAGTCTCCATCTTTCTAGTGTTAAGGAGGAATGGGCACGCTGGACCGCGGGTCTCCAAACTCAAGTGCTTCAGTGTTAATCCAATGGCGAAAAAACTATTTTCTCTGCCACATTTCTCCGGCTGTATTGAATATTTTTTTAACGTTTTTTTTTTTTTAAATGATGAATGTAGATAACTTACAGGTCTCTATCTTTCCACTTTTTGAAATTGCTTCGAATATTTGGTGTAAAATTATTTATTGAAAATTTAAAAAAAATATTCAAACCAATTTCAAAAAGTGGGAAGGTCGGGACCTGTAAGTCAGCTACATTTATCACATAAAAAAATCCACTTGTAAAAATATTCAATACAGCCGGAGAAATGTGGCAGAGAAAATATTTTTTCTCCATAGGATTAACACTGATGCACTTTACTTTGGAGACCCCCGGTTCAGCGCGCCCATTCCCCCTTAAGTTCAAATATCGTGTCGTAAATTTATAATCACAAACTAATTGTATGTTTACAGGTATTGCTGCTGGAATCCCTTATGTCATCGTGCTCGCTAAAGATAGACTTGGAGTTTCTGCTTCTTCATTAGGTGCAGTGCTCACAACTCAAATGTTTTTATTTATTTTTACGAAAACTCTTATTGGAATTTTAGCTGATTACTTTAATAAACTTAAGGAAATGATAACTGCGTTAACAATTATCTTTACAGCATGCTATTTCTTATTTTTAACCCTTCCGCCTATTGAAAAAGTAGAAAATTTTCGAAATTCAAGTATTGTTACATGGAAAAATGTTTCAAATAGCTGCAGTAATTATCAAGACATGTTTTCTGTGACTATCTTACAGAACTTTAATAATATCACTAGTTTGGAAACTTCAAATATGAGCTATCATTTATCATTCAATAAATTTTCTAACACTACTTGCTATCCAATTTTAGAAAGTGATTTCGAAAATTTGATTATGGTAAACATGAATGAGTACCCCAACAAGCAAACTTATAAAGAAATGCTGAATCCCCATAATGTTTCAGACAATTTTGTGATAATGATTATTTTATCGAATACTTTTCAAGAAAAGCTTTGCTTTTTAAAATCGAATTCACAAAATAATGGAACTGTGGCAGATATTTCTTATAAAATCTTTGAAGGTCAATGCGTTTTTGAACCATCTTTAATAGCAAAACTTAATTCAGAAACTTATGATAATGTGGAATTACACTGTGCTATTTGTAACAGTGACAACAGTAGCACACTGGAAAGTATTCAAGACAAGACTTTCAGAAGAAAAGACACAGAAACTTATCAATTCTGGCTATTTACGTTTATATACACTATTTCAGGAGTGGCTCTCAACGCCATTTTTACTTTGTCTGATACAGCTTGTAACGAAAGCATTCAAAAATATGGAGGAAGTTTTGGACAACAGAGATTATGGGGTGGCATAGGTTGGGGCACAGTTGCGCCCCTTGCTGGATTCATAAACGACTACACAGATGGCTATCTTGCTTCTTACATTCTAATGGGTGTAATGATGGTTCTGTTCTTGATAAACATGTCCACAATGGACCTGGTGAAGCCTCACTTTTCGAAAAACATCCTCAAGGATGTCGGAACTGTTCTCAAATCGAAAGACTTCCTTATATTTGAGGCAATGGTATTTATCAATGGACTGGGTACTGTAATGATTTGGTTTTATTTAATATGGTTCTTGAATTCCATCGGAGGTAGCGAGCTTCTATGTGGGCTCTCAATGACTGTCCAGTCATTCGTAGGTGTAATCCCCTTTATGTTCTTCTCTGATTATATCATAAAGAAGCTTGGACACTTTAACATACTGATTGTGGGTTTGGCTGGATATACCACTAGATTTCTGTGGTACAGTTATCTCCAGAACCCATGGATGGTTCTTCCGGTGGAGTTTCTGCATGGAATTACCTACGGTTTGTATTACCCGACACTTGCCTCCTATGCCAAGTTGACTGCTAAACCTGGAACTGAAGCAACTACGCAAGCAATAATTTTCAGCACACACGAAGGACTGGGTAAGTTTAGCTTAATCTTTAAACTATTTATTATAATATTGTTCAGTTCAAATGAATGCCAGCATAGAAAAGATCAAACTAATATCAACAATCAGTCGAATTTCAACATTTAAACTAATGTCATCTATCAGACAAGTGTCAACTTCAATTTAACTCAATTTTATTATTGTTTTATTCGTAGCTTACTTTTTGTTGCTCATTACTGTATTTGAATAAATCAAGTTGTGTTGAATAAATAAGCTTCATGCTTCGCATTTTCAGCAGTGTGAACGTTATATTACAATATTTATTTTTAAGTGAAACATCGCCATACATTTACAATACTTTATACAATAATATAATAAAAAATACTTTATCACCTTAACATATTTCTTTGTATTTTTTAGGTTCTGGTATCGGATGCGTAATAAGCGGAATAGCTTTTGATTACTTTGGCGGGCATCAGACGTACTTTTATTCAAGTATGATCTGCCTCAGTGGAGCATTTATGGCCCTAATTTACTCTTTACATCTTCAAAGACGGAAAGGAACTATCCAATTGGCTACTGAATAATACAAAAATGAATAACATTTATGCGTTTTTATGTTTGTTGAAGAGTTAGGGAGCATTGTCTCAAAATATTCATTTACATTGTAAATACTTTAGACTAAACATAATTCTACATCATTTTGTCCTTTTTTTAACTTTTCCTCTTTTAATGTGTGTATCACAGAATGAACTACGAAACCCCATGTTTGTGAATTAAAAAATAAATTAGTAGTAGTACTAAATATTTTAAAATAAATTAAACTTGATACTCACTAAAGTAAGTTCATGTAGGATTCTAAATAAGTTTTTAGAAAATCCCTATCTATGAAAAAATAAAGCAAAAAGATATGAATACAAATATATTTCTACAGTTTTATCGGTAGTAACCTAACAAATAATACAAATATCACATTGATATTAATTATTTATGTCATTTGTTTGCCACACAAAAATTTAATTATCATTTCTACAACTTATTATTTTGTTAATAATGCAATTAAGCATTCCGATCGCCATAAATATTATTCCAGAATAGAAGAACGTAGTACGTCCGCTAAAGTTTCGAAATCCATATCCTCCCAGCAAACTTCCTGTAGCTACACCTGTTAAGATATTGAAATATTTTAAATTTTTGATGTATTAGGCATGTCCAGAAGTATGCTAAACAAAATATAAAAATTATTAAGACAAAAAAGTTAGTAATCAATCTGATATTCTAAAGGAAAAACACAAGTTATTAGTAAGGGAAACCAGGGGTACTTGACCTATAAGGATACTTGGCCAGGGGTGCCGATCCCCCCCAGAGCTAACGACGCCACCCCCCCCCCCAAAGCCAGCCCTCGATACCATACAAAATATTAACCACCCTCCCCCCCAAAAAAAAAATCGGAATTTTATGTTCATATGGAGTAACTAACCTAAGGGATCTGCACCACATCTTATCTTTTACGGTGTATACAAGAAACCTTATATTAAAATAATTATTTTAATATATTTAACTCCCGTCGAATGGGGTAACTTTATCACAAGGAATAAACCTAGTGCAGATCCTTCTCCCGAGAATATTTTCTACTGGTAGGTCAAAGCCGAGTTATCCCTAAATTAAAAAAGCAAGCACATTTTTGAGCAAGCACATTTTATACAAAGAATTATAAGCTATATAGCTATTTTTTAATTTCCATTTAAGGGGGAATGGGCGCGCGTGGACCGCGCGCCTCCAAACTCAAGTTCCTCCGTGTTAATCCAATGAAAAAAACTATTTTCTCTGCCACATTTCTCCGGCTGTACTGAATATTTTTACAAACGTTTTTTTTTAATAATAAATGTAGATAACTTACAGGTCTCTATAATCGCACTTTTTAAAATTGCTTCGAATATTTATTGTAAAATTATTTATTAAAAGTTTAAAAAAATATTCGAACCAATTTCAAAAGTGGGATTGTCGGGACTTGTAAGTCAGCTACATTTATCACATAAAAAATACGTTTGTAAAAATATTCAATACAGCCGGAGAAATGTGGTAGAGAAAATATTTTTTTTACACTGATTAGCACTGATGCACTTTGCTTTGGAGACCCGCAGCCCAGCGCGCCCATTCCACTTTAAATAGATTTTTTTGAAGAAAAAGCTATCACGAATCCAAATAATTGTAAAAATTAAATTATTTTATTAGTTTTTAAACCAATAAAAAATACCTAAAACTGATGCAATCAAAAACGGCTTCCAATTGCTTCCCTAAATTCTTGTTAATGCATAAAAATGTTTCTCTTCGTATAGCTTTTTGTCTAATAAACCATATTTTTACATTTATAATAAATCAGAATTATTTTGTAATGTTTATAGCGATAGTTTCAATTAAAACAGTTACTATTATTTAATATATTAAATTAAAGATAAAAAGTTAAACAAAATTCTTACAGAGAAACTCGAAATTGAGCTACTTAAAACTACATTCAATCGCCCATACATTGAACGTGAACCAACCACAAAAAACAAGTAACTTCCAAGTCCTACTGTTTCTTACGCAATCAGTTATTTCATTCATTTATTTTTGCGGTAAGCTTGATTTATTTCTCATTCCTGTATTTGAAAAAACAGTGTTGAATAAAAAGCTTCATGCTGCATTTTCAAAGTGTGGCGTTATATTCTATATTATTTTAAAGAAACATGCATACGTTCAATATTCATCAAAATTATATTAAAAAACTTTATCACTGTAAACTCCTTTGTAATAATTTAGATTCTTATTTTTTTTTCGTTAAGGATGCTTTTGGATCACGTTGCCCATTCAGACGACTTTATTAAGTATGATTGCCAATGGAGCAATTTATGGCCCTAATTACTTTATATCTTCAAAGTCGCGGTCTTATCTTAATGGCTACGAATAATAAAATTCAAAAAAACGGTTTTGTATGTTTGTTGAAGAGCACATTAGGGGCCATCGTCCCCAAATTTCATTTACGTTAACTAGGGCTGTGAGGACTAAGATGAACACATCATTTGTCCTTTATATAAAATTTTGCATCTTCTTATTAGTATCAAAATGAACAGTAGCCTGAATGAAATTAAATATAAATTATAGTACCCCAACTATTAAATAATTACTTGATACGACTAAGTAAGTTCAGTAGGATTAACACCTTTTAGAAACCCTATCTATGAAAACTATCAAAAGTATATGAATACAAGTATATTTCTACAGTTTTATCGTAGTAACCTAACAAGTAATACAATATCACTGAATATATATGCTTTTTCAACAAATATTCATTTACACTATATTGTATAAGCAATTAAGTGATCCATAATATTATTCAAATAGAAGAACTAACGTCCCTAGTTTCGAACTATCCAGCAACTTCTGAGCTACACGAATTGAATTAAATTTGAGAAGCTGCCAGATAGCTAACAAATAAAATATTAGACAAAAAGAGACACTGTATCAAGAAACCAATATAAAGAACAGGCTGACAAGGTCTGGCCACCTTAATATTGAAGTTCATGGACTGGATACTCTTTGTTCACTAATGTCATGGTGAAAAAAATCTTGAATTGTATGATTTTTTTAATTGGTTGACAAAAAACATTTTTAGGCTTCATAGGTAAATTTTCGTATAAACTCTGACGTTATAATTTTTTATGCTTAAAGTTGATATTTTTTAATTGGTGAGTTGGTTTGTTCACGTTTAGCTATAAAATCATGCATAATAATGCCAATATGTGTCTTTATAACGGGCTAAGTTTTTTGGGTAAATTCTATTCAAATTTGGACACCAGTTTCAATCGACACAATGTCACCACTTCCCCATGTAATAAGTATAAGAGTTTTTTATACAACAATAGATCAAATTCCCAAATATATGAATTAGGTCAAGTATCCCTAATATTTGGGACAAGTACCCTTACACTAAGGTACGTTACCCAAATTTTAAGTTTTGAATATATATTCCTTTTTTTAACGCGTTACAGCTTTACTTTGGAATTATAGTGATTAAATATTGTGTAATACTGAATTAAAAATAAAAATAGACAGCATTTATGCATCCATAATTTATGTTTAAAGTAATTTAAAAGACAAAAACTCCAAATTGGGTCAAGTGTCCCTGGTTATATCATCTACTGCTCAAGTAGCACTACGTTTATGTATCACATCTAGCATAGATCCACTGTGTAACACGATTTTAAAAACATAATGTCTAGTTAGCTGGAAAATCTTTTACATCGTTTTATAAAAATAAGAAAATTGTTATAAATAACTTCAGAACGATGCAAAGTAAATATCTTAATGAATATATCTTTGTTAAAAACTTTGTGATAATGATGATATAGACATACATTGTGCGTAGTTCATAGTTCTTTCGACATAAATAACTTTAAAATTAATAAATAGTACTATATGAAATGAAATTGGAGTAACTATTTCAAAAACTAAAAGAATAATACCGTTAGAATTTGTTTTCAAAAGTATTGTTAATTATGATTGAAGCTAGAAAAAGATTTTATCATCTTGAATATCATTTCCGTTAGTTCGATGTAAATTCGACAGATTAGAAAATATAAATATGATATTCATAGTATCTGAAAAAAAAACATTAATTAATCCAGAAAACAATAACGAGATAAAAAAAATTATGGTTACTATATAAAGTAAATCACTCTATTTACCTAAGCCTTCAAAAGTTCTACTTGCCAGTCCCTGTACGGTTGCTTCTGTTCCATCTGGTGAAATAACTTTAGCGTAAGAAGCCATTGCAGAATAAAAACTACCAAAGCAGGGTCCTTGTAAAATTTCAATAGGAAGACACCACCATGGATTCTTTAGGAAAGAATAACTTATGAACGTTACACCGTGTGCCAAGAACGACATCGTGAAGGTATTGACGTGGCCCAGTTTCGCAATGATTAACCCAGCGAAAAAGAAGAAACTCAACTCTCCAAGAAAGCACTGGGCGGCTGATGTAGACCGCTCGATAAAAGGATAACGTTTCCTAAACTCCCTGCAACATTCAAGAAAAGTTTTCCCATTTAAGGTTCTCAAGTAAGTCACATATCGATAAAAAGCGGGAAATTCTACAATGCATCAATGTCGAAGCTAGACAATTTGAGCACCTTCGGGATTAAGCATGTAAATATATGTATGTAAATAAAGCTGTCACTTTTGACTATAGTTCTTAATTACGATGCCTGTCGCCAATAAAACTCCTGTAGCTGTAGTGCGACGATAATTCAACCAAACTAAACTAAACATGTATTAAAAGTATAAATAACTGTATACTTAACTAACTTTAAGCCTACTTTTGAGCCACCCTGTATATAATTTTAAAAATTTATATAAAAAATATATAAAAACTTCATACACTTATAAAGATTCATCAATTCCATTCATTGAAAAACACGCACATCATTCCCAGAATAAGATTAAAGAACTTTTCTGTAGAATTATGCAAATGAATTCCTCCATTTCATACATTTTCTATTTTCACTTGTTGGTTGTTTTTCTCATAAGAGTTTCATTGGGTAGAATTTAATTATCCATAATTTAAAAAATTATGCAGATTATTGCAATATTCGTGAAGAATTTAATCGTCCAAAATTTTACTTATAAATAGAGCTGAGTGGTTGTAATGTTAACTAGTTCAAGTATAGCTTAAAGTAATAGTTTACAGAACCTTACTAGATGTGTAACTTAACCAATATATCTGTAACCATAACATTGTTTTGATCCAATAAATGCTCATGCCACACATTGGTATGGGTCAATCATCATCCTCTACCTGACGTGTACTTCAATAGCAGCCATCCTGATTTCCTGAACATACACCTCACAATGGTAAATTGTTTCACCATATTTTTTTTTAAGTTGTCCAGCAAGTTTTTGTTTCCAAAATCTGAAAAATGATTCAACCGAATACCGAAAATATCAGCCATGCACAATATGAAAATCTCTCCATAAGCTGAATTCACCTATTGGGATATAGTTACATCAAAGGACTTCCGTTGTCTTGAGATCAACAAGGTGAGAGCTATATTGACCAACATTCCACATCCAAAGAAAATGCTTGCGTAGAAGAATGTTTGGTGGCCGCCTATTGCATCGAACCCTAATCCAGCGATAACACATCCAAGTCCGCCACCTGTAACAGAAAAAGTACTAAATTATATAACATTTCAAAAGCGGATGTCGAAAGACTTTTAATAAACTGCGACTTTTAAAAACTGCTCGTCCAAAAGCAAAGAAGCTGATTTTTGGACGAGTTTTTCGAACTAACTAGAAAAATTAGCATTAAGAATCCATTCACATTATTAAAACAAATTCTTCTGAAAAGAGTCAAAAGAGCGAGTTCTGACAGAAGATGTAGTTAAAGTTACAAAGTATTCATTTCTTTTATAACACTTTAACACGTCATTGGCTTAAAGTAGTCCTAAACACAGTTTGTATCATATTTACCTAAGCCCTCATGCGTACCGAAGAGTATAGACTGGGTAGTAGCTTCTGTTCCGGGTTCTGCACTTAACTTTGCATAAGAAGCTGCAGTCGCATAGAATAAACCATACGTAAACCCATGTACAACTTCCATTGGTAGAATGAACCAAGGGGCTTGTAGATAGCTGTAAAACAAGAACCTGATGCAGTAAGCCGCCAATGACAAGCTCAAGATATTGAAGTGTCCAACTCTCTTGATGAACCAACTAGAGTAAAACATGAATGGTATCTCGCCAACGAAGTTTTGGACAGTCTGCACCAACCCACACAGCAAGCTACTGGCACCAATGGAGGTCAAGAACCAAACTTGGTAAAACAAGAGGATTCCGAATCCGACGCCATTGAACAAAACACCAAGCTCGAATGCGAGGAACTCGGCATTACGAAGTACTTTGCCAACATCCTTTAAGATATTTTGCGAGAACTGCGGCTGCACCAAATCCATCTTCCATAGATTCCATAGACACAGAGTAAACATTAGCCCCATGACAATCCAGCTAAGTAAGTAGTCATCAGTGTAGTCATGCAGTAATCCTCCTATGGGAGCCATGATACCCCAACCCACAGCACCATACAATCGTTGTCGACCAAAATCTGCTCTAGTTTTTTCTACTGTTTCACAACAAGCTGTGTCTGAAAGGGTAAACATAGCGTCTGCGGCCCCTATTGCAATGGTAACTATAACAGCAACTAACCAAAATTGGTAAGTGTTAAACTGACCAAACTCCTGTTTTATTTCTTCACTATATTTTGAACTCTTAGAGCATGAAATGAAGTAACAATCTTCAGTTCCATTGCAGCACATAGAACAGAAGAAATTCAGTTCTTCTGTTTTAAACCTGGTCAAATCAGATCGATTAGAACTATGAATATCTTCAAACGTTGTAACGTTTGAATTTAAAACAGTTCTATTTATTTTTATTACAAAATCTTTACGGCATTCTTTTGGAACTTCGTCGTAGGACTCGAGTGAACATAATAAGTTCGTATAATATTCACTTTTAGAATTAATATTCATTTTAGTTAGATTGCACATTGCATTTCGATTGTACATCTTTTTTGAATACAATTCTAAATTTGTCTTTCTTTCTTCTGCTTGAAAGTTACTTATTCTAGGAATAGGTAAGAGAAAAAATAGCAAAGCAGCTGTTAGCACAGTTAAAATAGTGATTGTCGCTTTCAGTCTATTGAAGTAATCGGTCAAAAGACCCAAAAGAGGTTTAGAGAAAACATTAAGAAATTGCCCCGGGGTCAGTATGGAGGCCACAGACGAGGCAGAAAGGCCAATTCTGTCTCTAGCAAATACTGTCAAATAAGGAAGTGAAGTTCCCAAGCCTAAAATAAAAAGAATTCTTATTAAATGTCGAAAAAAATTTATATATCTGATAAAGTCTATAATCAATGCATTTCCCAATATAAGGCGATAAAATACCAAATATTATTGGTTTAATTAACATAATTTTTAACAGGTCTTATTTAGAGTGGGGTTAGGGTTAGGATTTCCTCTCTTTAGCCCTATTCCCTCTCTATGTCGTTGGCGATAATCTGGAGTTCTACGGAAAATTATAAAGAACTGAAGTTAAAGATTTTTGTCTTTTGTTACAATTCAAATCATATTTTCAAACGATTTTTCTTCAGAAAGTAGCCCAACAAGTATTAGTTTAATTTCCGGTTTAGCTAACACGCTGTTACCCACTACTAATTAACTACCAGATACCCACATTGAAACCGTTCCCCGATAGCTACGTTCTTTAGGGCTGTGATACTTGGCGTCGATCCAAGAGCAACTGGGTTGCCTCTCTTGTCAATTATCTCCTTTCTTTACGCTCGAAGTTAAATCGTATTTATTTTAAGCGAATGTATGAACTGTGTCGGTTCAGTGGCCGAGAGGTATTACGTGTCCGCCTCATAAGCCCAAGATCGCGGGTCCAAGCCCCGGCTGAGTCGTCAGATTTTCTAGATGGGAAAATCTTGGGCACGCATGTTATATGATTATGTGGCATGTAAAAGATCCCAGGAGTACCCATTTGGCTTGGGTTCTCTCGGCAAAATTAAATCTCGACATACTTTAACATCCACTGAGAGCTCAGATTCATTGTAATCTGAGAGTCAAAATTGGTAGCGAAAGTCGCCTAGATGGCGCCACATAAAAAATGGTAATAAATTCTGGGGAATATGCCGAATCTGCAAAGGTTTGACCGCCAATATTGCAGCCGCATTAGAGAAAAAAATATATGTAGGGCAATTCCATAAAAATGTCAACTTCGATAAAATGAAGAAAAAAATTGTAATTTTTACAAAAATTAATTTTAAAAATATATTCCAAGTTTGCAAAACTGTCATTCCGTCACACAAAAAGAAGTTAGTCAAAAATGAAATAATAAAATATTTGGCTGAAATAAAATATAAAACTCGAATGAAATAATAAAATACTTATTTTTTTATTATCTTTTAATCATTAACAGTAATATATAAACAGAAAAACCAATTTTCTTTCGAAAATAGCTTCGTGGTAATTATTTTACTTCAATTCTGCAATTCAAAATGTCATTCCGTCACATATGGAATTGCCCCGTACTGTTTCTTAAAAAATTGCAATCCACTTGTTTGAAAAAAAAAGTATCCATTTATATTAAAATAGGTTCATTTCATGTGCGAAGAAAAACTTGAGGGGGGGGGGGGGGGGATAAGGGGACTATATTTATTTTTGATGGGTTCGCGTCTTGCAAGCAAAAAACAACATTACCTTAGTTATAGTTTAAAACAAATTTAAATTTATATAATGTTTTATCCATTAATTTCAACTGTTTTTTTTAAATAACAAAACTGAAAAGTTAGCGGAGACTTTCGTGCATCTGTCCGCTGTAATATTGAAATGAAAAATAGATGTCCTATATAATCATTATGACTTGAAAGAGATATTTTTTAAAGTTGAAAATAAGGTAAAATAATTTTTTTTAAAAAACATTTATGGTATGTAGCTAGCGAGCCTGAAAAAGTAGATACTATTAATTTACAAACACACAATTTTGTTTTATTACTTATGGAATGAAATGTAAGAATAAACTTATACTATTTCCTTTCTAAATTTTCACTTTATTTTAACATTAGCTGTTTTTACTTTTCTTATGTTGAAAGAATTGTTTGAATTGACCCATAATTAATATATATTATTAAAAATAAACTGTAGATTTTAACTGTTTATTATTATTTTAATCCATTGCATTAACACAGAGGCACTTTGGTTTGAAGACCCACGGTAGCTTGGGCTCTCATTCGCCCTTAAAGATTCATAATAACTAAATGAGCTTTTCAATAAGTTTGTAATTTTTATTTACCTCCAATGAATAGGAAAAAGTGCAGTTTAAAACGTAACATTTCTCTATCAATGTGCCACCATGGAACTTTGGCTGGAATCTTCTTGTTTTCGGGAAGTTCAGAACTGACGGATAAAATTTCCTGTTGCTTTTCATTTTTAGTTAAATCCATCTTTTGAAAACTAACCTAAAAATATTATCAAATCTTAAAAAAATAGTAAAAGCAGTAATACATTTTCCGTTATTTTTATATTTATTTAATGAATTCCTGGAGTGGAATTGAAAGAAAATGTAATACTACTTTTAATAATACTAGAATAGTTAGTTCGCTTAAATTTTATGCCTTGACAATTAGTGGAAAATCCGTTACTTACGTACTTAAAAAAAGCCCAAAAAGTTATTTTATAAGTTTTGTTTTGTAATTTCAAGAAGAAAAACAAAAAGTTTAAGAGAAAAAAAAACCTTTCCTCAATTAAAACGAATGGCTGGAATGTGTTAACAGTTTTTTTTTCCTCGATATCGCTTTTAGAAGTTTAATTTATAGTTGGATGATGTGTTTAGCTATTTTTTAATGTGTGTAAATCTAGTGTAGAAACGATTGTTGATGATATTTACTGTTATGAACCTAGTTTTTTTCCCGATTAGAATTTCAGTAAGTATTTAAGTAACAGGAAAGTAGGCAATTTTAGTTCTTTAAGAACTTCTTGTTTTCCTCGATATCTCAATGATTCTACACTTTAAATGAAATAAATTCATATGTACCCTAACAACCATGTGACGAGTATGTGACGAAAAGTGATATCACATACAAGTCACTGAAGATCGCTGTGATGTCACATTCAAAGTCACTTTTTTGTCACATAGAAGTTGAATGTCCGCTTTTGTTACGTATCTTCTACGTAACATGGATATCGATGATATCGCAGCAATGTCGCATTGCGACTTGTATGTGACATAACTGACTTCTGCGACCAGTATGTGATTTAGTGATGAACATAATATTGCAGCAATGTCGCATTGCGACTTGTATGTGACATAACTGACTTCTGTGACCAGTATGTGATTTAGTGATGAACATAATATTGCAGCAATGTCGCATTGCGACTTGTATGTGACATAACTGACTTCTGCGACCAGTATGTGATTTAGTGATGAACATAATATTGCAGCAATGTCGCATTGCGACTTGTATGTGACATAACTGACTTCTGCGACCAGTATGTGATTTACCCAGCTAAAAATAAACTGCAGTAAAATTTTTCTGTTGGCGTCATCTAGTGAAATGTTTTTAAATCTCACAAAGATAAATAAAAATAATTATCAGGAAGTTGAGTTGTATTTATGCCGAAGTAGGAAGGCAGGAACACGGGATTTGATCTGGGGGTATTTGTGTAGCTGTTCAGGGCGCTACCAACTGCGCTATTGGAGCTTGCAAATTGGAGCGCGTTTTACAATTAGGAATGGTATATCTTATAATTAGAACATACAAAATTACACACTCCATAGATTCGATTATAGTCAATAAATTTGATTCATGATTTTGCGTACAATTTTTCTATGATTTTTATTTAAAAATATTTAAATTAGATTTAATTAATTGTTCTAAGGTGGTAACAAATAAATTGGATGCAAATTTTGTGAGTTAGAAAGAAAATATATATCTTACGAATTCCTTTAAGATTAATTTATTTTTAACTTTTCTATAAAAAGGTGAGAGCAAAGCTATTGAGCAAACTGAAATATTAAGCAAATAATTTTTAAATCTGCTTTTTTTTTAATGTTACTGTCTCTTTATATAGGTGGCATTATTTTCTTCTTTTTTGCAAAATCAAATCAAAAACGTCCATGGAAATTGGAAAAAAGAATTTGAATCGCCAATTATAGCTTCGATATCGTTTCTGAATTTTTAGAAGTTACAGATTAACAAAATCTAGATCTGCGATCTGAACTTAGCTAGATTACAAAAAAACCCTCATTACTAAATTTAATGTAATAAACTCATTTTAAATTTTCCTGGAAACTTAAGAATATTTTGCCAACACAGAAATAATTTTTTTTTGCAAACATTTTGTCCACAGGAAGGCACAACAAAAATGTACCCGTTTTACATGCGTAAAATATTAAGCTAATTTGCAAAAAAAAAATGCAAATGTTTACATTAAAAATTAAATGTTTTTCCGCGAAAAATTCCAACAATTTTTAGCTGGGATACAATTACTACAAGTGTAAAATATCAAAACTAATTTAAAAAATAAAGAGCAATTTTAAGATAAAGATTCACTACAAAAAAAATTACAGTATTTTTGGGGTTTACGCACACATTATTTTTTTTAAATAACTTCAAATAAACTTTAGATTAGTTTTTTAAAAAAATAGCTGAAATACTTTAAGCCAAGATGAAACTACGAAAAATCTACAGTATTTTTGCAGTTAATTAGCTTATATAATTTTTTTAATAGATCACTTCAAATCACCTTTAGATAAGTTAAAGTATTTAAAATCAAGATGGCCCTTCAAAAAATCTACAGTATTTTTGCAGTTAACAGCCCACAGTAACCTTTGAAATAAATCACTTCAAATTAACTTTAGATTTTATTGCAAAATAACTAATAAGTTTTTTTACAGTCGACATTCTTCTACAGAAAATCTGCAGTTGACTGTAGAAATACTTCAAAATCACTTCGCTTCTGCAGAAAAACTGCAGTTTATTTTTAGCTGGGTATAGTGATGAACATAATATTGCAGCAATGTCGCATTGCGACTTGTATGCGACCTAGGTGACTTGCGTGGCGAATTAGCGACGAACTTGACATCGCAGCAAGGTCACATAGATCACGTTGCAGCCATATTGGTATGGGACAAAAATGGGATATCACATACAAGTCACAACACAATGCCACTGCAATATCACATTGTGATATCACTGGAATATCACATACAAGTCACATTGTGACGGGGATTAAAGCGACATCGCTGTGTCATCACATACATGTCACGATGTAATGTCACTGCAAGAGCAAATTGCGACATCTGTGGGATATGCCCATTGTGACAGGGATTTAGATGACATCACTGCGATATCACATACAAGTCACAATATGATGTCACTGCAAGATCGCATAATTAATTGATATCGCATACCAGTCACATTGTGACGGCGACTTACGCGATATCACTGTGATGTCACATATTTGTCACATTGCGACTGTGACCTAGAGTGACAAAAAATTACGTTGCAGCGACGTAACTGTGACAAACCTGGCTGTTAGGGTACTCGTTGAATTCAACTGGAACTGCAAAATGAAACGTGTATCATAGACACCTAAGAATTCGAAATAAATATGAGATAGACTGGGGTAATTAATAGACAACGCTCCCCATTACAACTGCAGTTTATCAATAGGTGAATTACTCCAATGCCAATCAACAGACAATTTCATCATCATTTTTTAGCGTTACAATTTTTTAAACTTAAGTTCTAAAAACCTATTCATGCGTCAACTGACATACTCACTCTAAATATTTATATTCAGTTTTCATATTATACGTATATTTATTTAGATTATTATTTATATTTATTTAATTTTTAATTTCATGACTGATGTACTATCAGTCATGATACTTTTTTTCAAAATTATTTACTCTCCGTATTGCATATTTATATAAAAATAATAATTTAGTAACTTACTTATACTTTAGTAATAAATTAGTTTTTTGAAACAAATGCTTTCTGTATTTATTGAACAAAAAAATCCACCAACATTTTTAATTAAGAATCCTACAAAGTATATGTACATAAGAATTTTATTTAATCATTCACTAATATAAAGATAAAATTTCAGGGTGATACCTGATCTGGCACCCAACAGAACTTCTATAGCGACACCATAAGCTAACGCCGTCGGATTCCACAGATTGAAAGAGCTCGTCTGTCCCAGTGTACTCATGGATTTTTTAGGGATTTTTTTCTGCATAAATACGTTTACAGTATGGCTGTGATATAAACCAAAATCTTCTTGATGAAAAACCAACGTCCATCCACCTCGGCCACTGGGTCCCCGTTGACAAGTCTGTATTGCTTAATCGACTTCTAAAAAAATCTCATCATTGTCCTACGCTCGTTACATCCCCGTCATAAAGAGGCGAAAAAAAGTGTATGTATGCAATTTCATCTCCAAGCGACACCAAAGAGCAAGATAAGGTGACAAACAAATTGCAAAAGAGGAAGTTCAGAAATGTGTCGATGTTTACTACCTCGAATGAGCCTTCCATCACAGTAATCCTCATGTAATCCTCATGGCATTTACAACTATTTTGATAAATGATAAAGAGAAGAATAGGAAAGAATGCTGCTATTCACAATTACTTAAAATCAAAAGAGAAGACAATTTTAGTTTTGAAAGACAATTTAGTTTGAAAGTTTATACCTTATTTTTTCATTCATAAACTATTGGAATTAAAACATTGAATTGTATTGATAACCTGTGTTTTAATCAAAGTTATACTTATTTAACCTTTCATATTTATTTGAATAAAGGTGAGTAGTTTTCTTCATTTTGTCCCTATTTCATATGGCAATCATTGAATTGAAACCTATAAGGTACTGTTTAGTTATTTAAGGGAAATGCATAAAGATTTACTATTCGTCAGGCGGGATAAAAAAAATTTGTTGGTATGTATTCAACAGGTTATTTCGCACTTTATGCACATGTGTGTAATTTCCCTGATAAGAGTATTTCTTTAGCTAGTAACTCCAGGCCACTAATTTTTAGCTTATTTAAATTATAACCTCTTAAGATCTCAGCAAAATCCTACACGTATATTCTTCATCTAAACCTACTTTTCATACAAACATATACTAAAATGTATGTTTTGCAAAGTAATATTTTAAAAAATCATGTTTAATAGTTACTGAGAGACACGCCCTTATTAAGCTCTAAAAATACACATTTTTTCTGCTATAAATGCAAAAAAAAAACGTATCACTTATTTGTAGTTAACAGTTTATTTTAACATTTTTTTAATGCAAAATGCCTTTAAAATTAACTATGTACTAAAAGAACTTTTGGAAAAGTTTAAAGAAAGAACTATTTTAAAGTTATTTTTAAGAACTCTAATATCGTATTGACCCTCGTTCAACTTCATTTTTTTATAGAAATAAACTACTGGCACCTGTTTCAAAGTCAGAAAAATGATTTTCGGATCTTCTTCTTTTGGATCAGGTCAATTTTAAAACTAATTAACATTATAAATGTTTTTGGGCAGGTTTTAAAATATGTCCCCGAATGGGGACCCCAGGTCGCAAGAGGATAAAGCTTTGATCCGGGCGCATGACAACCACGCGACGGCCCTGTTCATGTCGATGCTAATATCAATCCAAAATGTGTTCCTTATTAAACCACAATGTATTATGGTTGTACTTATTTCCTAAAAAGGGTCAATTAGTGTATTTGAGTCAATAAGGTAACATAATAAGTATATAAAATTATTATTTACTTAATTTCTTCCACGGTTATTACTGACTCTAAAATGGATTCTCGAAAAGAACGGGAAAACTGTAGATGTTTACATTCTTCCCACAAAATCCTCAGAACAGGATCAAGAGAAGCTTTCGAGTACTAAGTCATTTTGGCACATTGATAACGAAATGTTGATGTTTAAAATCCACTATTTCCTTTATGTTGGAGGTAATTATTTAAGTATTTGATATTTTCTCATGATATGTGTGTTTTATATTTGTTATTATTTGTAAACATTACTTTTACCTCTTCACTCCCGAGAAAAATACCACAAATATATTTGTTATATAAAAAAAATTTCAAATAAATACATATTTAAAAGTATGTTGTTTTGCGAAGAATTTTTAAAAAATTATCTTTATAAAATTTGCGGGCGAACACATAAATTTTAATGACACTTGAGGTTTAAAGCTTTAAAAATCAAAAAAAAAAAATTCTATCTATGAATGCACAAACAAACTCTGTCAGTTTTTGGTAATTAAAAGTTCATTCATTTTTGTTAAATGAAATATGTCTGATAAATTTACCGCTTAAAAATAGTTTTATGCTGTAATGTTACTGGTTAATTCCACGTAAAATGAAACCACAACTGAAAAAAAAAATTCTACAGTTGTAACTTTTATATGTGCTTAATAAAAGTTTGAATTTTATTTTTTTTTTGTATCAACAACTATTATTGTTTCACCTTTGGCACAGCAGCTTCAAAATGGCTGCTTTGTTTTGAAAGCATGGTCGAGTGTTTTTTCATCATTTTGAACCCAGGAATTGTAAGGTAAGAAACACATTTTATAAGATTTTTTGGATTAAAATAGATTATCAGAACTATCTTAAAAACACATTATTAATCGGCATTTATTACTAAAAGATACTTAATTAGAAAGATAAAAATCTCATTTTTGACTGTAGTGTAAGTCACGAAAAGATATAAAAGTTTCTATAACTTTTTAAAATAAAGCTTTACTTAAAAATTTTTACGATATTTTCTTTCTATTGTAACCTCTGCGTAATTCCACACCTTTTTAATTTTAAAATAAAAAGCATTTTCTCTATTTATAACACATTTAAGCTTTGTAGTGTAAGTCACAATGTAGTGTTAGTCACAGCTTCTGTTTGATTTATCTATTATAGATTAGCTATAATATTTGTAGATTTCTTATATTTTGATAATTTTAATTTAAGATGGCTAAATCAACAGTTAAAAGAAAAAAAGAGCAAAGGGAAAGACTTTAAGCATGTGGAAAATTTCAAACCTTTAAAGAAAAGGAAAGCAAAAACGACTTTACGGACAACACTTTAACTAAAAATACACCACCTCTATTGCAATGTTCCAACCGTTAGACAACATTGATGGCATTTCTCTGCACCAATGTTGGTCATCTTTACCTTTATCATGAAAAGGGACCATTTGATGGACTTGGTGATACAGTGAGGAGGGGATAAAAGCAGCCACACCTTCCAGGAAAATTGACCCACATTCTGCTAAAGATTTTTTTCACTTTGCATAAGAAATCTGCCCAAACACATATCACTATTATACATTTCCGACAATTGTATAAAGGGCGAAATAGGTAGATTAAATGATATTTGCTCATCAAAGAAAAATAAATATTTCCGATTCCTGACACTCAAAAATTGCTCTGCTTTTTAAAATTAAACAAATACTTACTTAAAACTGTCAATATTTCATTAAATCCCCCAAAAAACAACTCTGTTGATTAAACAAATGGAAATGTTGTAAAAGAAAATACCTCTCAGCAAAATTCTGAAAATGAATTTGATGCTGAAAGAAGAGCTTTAGTTCCTTTTGTAGCAAAATTATCGTTAAATATTTTGTGGGGAAAATGTTAAGTAAAGATGCTTATTGAATAAAACTGAAATATCTGCAATGGTCAGAAAGTCTTTTTGCGTGGCCTGAGAAGGAAGGTTTTTCAGACATTATTCAAATTACCAGAAACCAACTTTAGGGGACGTTGTGTAACTTTCTCTAACTATGATTTTACCATGTATGCAATTCTTGCAAGACATAACAGAAAAAATAACTTTTAACATTTGCTGAGGGGTACGTCAATTTAGTGGATTTTGAGGTTTTGAGAAATGAAAATAGATTTATTTTTGTGTGTGCTATGAAAAAACAAACATAGGGTGACACTGGGTAATTATTTTACAAAAATCAAACTTTTACAATAGCTTCCACATTTATGTAATTTTCTAACCAGTATTTTTTTTTCGTAATGACTATTTGATATATCTGGCGATACCATTGTTGAAATTTACTATTTCCTCTATAGAAGTTGAAAAAAAATAAACTTGTGTCCAAATATTACCTCTCCAATTTGGGTAATTATTGGACAGTAGTTTTCAATCTGTTCTGCATAGTATTTAGACTAGTTACAAGGGATAAATTGTAGACAATGGTGTGTACTGTAGATACTGTGTAAGGGGGCAATTATTAAACACCATATGGTTTCTGTAAAAAATGTATAAGTGAAATCTAGTAAAAATTACCAAACACTTAAATTTTGTATACACAGATTTTTGATAATTTCTTTTTTTCCAAGTCCAAACATTGTTTAGATGGTGTTTTATAAACACACAAACATAACAAGTAAATTTAAGCATATTGAAATGCTGTCTGTCTTACCCCATAGCATATCCAATAATAATTACCCCATAACTAAACATGCATGTCAATGTTACTATTCATCCTACAATGGTGTTTTTCAGCATAACCACTTTCATAAACATATGTAAGACTGGGTATTACAAAATCATCATGTAAAAAAATCATGTAAAAAAAAATATACCCAATTTGGAATCGATTGAAGAAAAGTTTAAACCATTTTTTTTCAAGCGTTTTGGTTATTAATATATTTGTTAACAAAAAGTACTAATCTAATTCCAATAATTAATCAGGGCATTTCTAGATATGTAATTAACAAATTTTGGCTTTTTAGACGCAATATTTGTGGACCCTGCAATATTTGTGGATGTGGACACAATGATTTGTGGACCCTGTCCATTAATTACCCCGATTTTCCCGTATCCAATAATTACCCCGGTCACCCTATAACATTACTTGCCTTTAGAATAATTTATACTTATCTGTTACCTATTATTACTAGACACCAACCTATTATTACTAAAATCCCTTAGACAATTTTCTTCTAATGGTAAATAGGACTCACTGAAAACATTACTAGTAAGATTATTAGGAATCTTAAATTAATAGTTATTAGGAATATTTTGAATTCATTTGTGTGTTTGAATTTTAAAAAAAAAACTCATCTCTACTCGAAGATAGTTAGCAAATACTTGATGATTCAAAATTTAATTCACATTTGAAAATCCTTACCTTTAAGTTCAAATATCGTGTCCTAACTTGCTGCTGGAATCCCTTATGTCATCGTGCTCGCTAAAGATAGACTTGGAGTTTCTGCTTCTTCATTAGGTGCAGTGCTCACAACTCAAATGTTTTTATTTATTTTTACGAAAACTATTATTGGAATTTTAGCAGATTACTTTAATAAACTTAAGGAGATGATATCCGTGTTAACAATTATCTTTACTGCAGGTCATTTCATATTTTTAATAATTCTGCCAATTGAAAAAAAAGAAAAATTTCATAATTCAAGTAATGTTACATGGAAAAATGTTTAAATAGCTGCAGTAATTATCAAGAAATTTTTTCTGCGACTATCTTACAGAACTTGAATAATATCACTAGTTTGGAAACTTCAAATATGAGCTATCATTTATCATTCAATAAATTTTCTAACACTACTTGCTATCCAATTTTAGAAAGTGATTGCGAAAATTTGAGTATGGTAAACATGAATGAGTACCCCAACAAGCAAACTTATAAAGAAATGCTGAATTCCCAAAATGTTTCAGACAATTTTGTGATAATGATTATTTTATCGAATACTTTTCAAGAAAAGCTGTGCTTTTTAAAATCGAATTCCCAAAATAATAGAACTGTGGAAGATATTTCTTATAAAATCTTTGAAGGTCAATGCATTTTTGAACCATCTTTAATAGCAAAAGTTAATTCATAAACGTTCTATTTGTAACAGTGACAACAGTAGCTGGAAAGTATTCAAGATAAGATCTAGACGCAGAAACTTATCAATTCCGGCTATTTACGTTTATATACACTATTTCAGGAGTGGCTCTCAACGCCATTTTTACCCTATCCGATACAGCTTGCAACGAAAGCATTCAAAAGCATAGAGGCAGTTTTGGCCAACAGAGATTATGGGGTGGCATAGTTTGGGGCACAGTTGCGCCCCTTGCTGGATTCATAAACGACTACACAGAAGGCTATCTTGCTTCTTACATTCTAATGGGTGTAATGATGGTTCTGTTCTTGATTAACATGTCCACAATGGCCCTGGTGAAGCCTCACTTTTCGAAAAACATCCTCAAGGATGTCGGAACTGTTCTCAAATCGAAAGACTTCCTTATTTTTGAGGCAATGGTATTTGTCAATGGACTGGGTACTGTAATGATTTGGTTTTATTTAATATGGTTCTTGAATTCCATCGGAGTAGCTAGCTACTATGTGGGCTCTCAATTACTCTCCAGTCTTTCGTCGGTGTAATCCCATTATGTTCTTCTCTGATATATATAAAAATATTTATCGTCTTAAATATTTTTCTACTAATAGGTCAAAGCAGAGTTGCCCCTAATCGAAAAAGAGAAGCACCTTTTGGAATATCTTTTATCATACGGAATTACAAGCTATTTTTAATTTTCCTTTAAAAGCGTTTTCTTTACAGCAAAAGCTATCGTAATCTAAATAATTGGTAAAAATTCCGCTCAAAATTTATGTAATTATATTATTTTTTGAATCAATAAAAATAGCCGGACACGTGATCCAATCAAAAACGGCTTCCAATTCATTCCCTCAATTCTTAATGCATAAAAAAGTGTATCTTTGTATAGCTTTTTATCTAATACAACACATTTGACATTATCAAACAAATCAGAATTATTTTATAATGTTTACAGAGATAGTTTCACTTAAAAAGAACTATAATTTTTTTTTAAAAAAAGTTAAATGTAACAAAATTCTTACCGTGAAACTCGGAATTGAGCTATTTAATTGTATATTCAATCACCCAGACCCACACATTTGACACAAGACGACAAGTATTTTCCTACTGATTCTCTGGATTCGGATAATATTTCTGACTGAAAAAGTCAGAAATATTAACAAAAAATAAAATAAACAAAAATTGGAGCCACTTTTGATTTTCTTGCCACTTTTTATGTTTTATTTTAAGGCAAATAAAAATTCGAAAGAGTTCTGCCCCCCCCCTCCCCCCCCCCACCCACACACACACAGTGTTGCATCGGGGGGCAGAAAATTAGTAAGAATAATTGTTAGCTGAGTTTTTTTTTTATCAAAATTGCAGTTTATTAATATTTTATAAAAATTCACCCCCCCCCTAAAATTTCAACAACGCAGTCTGCGTCGTTGACCCCCCCCCCCCTTTGTAGGCACCCTGAGATTTCTGTGGTACAGTTATCTCAGAACCATGGATGGTTCTTCGGTGGAGTTTCTGCATGGAATCACCTACGGTTGTATTACCCGACACTTGCCTCCTATGCGAAGTGACTGCTAAACCTGGAACTGAAGCAACTACACAAGCAATAATTTTCAGCACAAGGACTGGGTAAGTTTAAGTTTAGCTTAATCTTAAGCTATTTATTATAATACTAGGGGGCACGCCCCCTCTCGCTATCGCTCGCCAACCCCCGGGAACTGCTGCGCAGTTCCCTTTGGATCGCTTCGCGATCCAGGCTCGCTTCGCTCGCTCACCGTTCATTGAAATATTTTAGTCTAGCCTTAAGGGTTAACCTAAAGGAGCATGTCCGTCATTTTTTTTCGCCAAATGTGGTAACCCCGCAAATTTGTATTATGGCAGCCATTGGCTACGAAATCGCCACAGATCGAATGTTAAGCGATTAATTATCAAATAGTTAAGTTTTTGTATGTATTCTGTTGGAGAATTTATTTTGCTACTTTCTTTATAAGTTAATCCTGTCCGTTTCTTTCATCGTTAAGAATTCTTAAATCGTATTAATATAGTTCAAATATTATTAATCATTAATTATAAAAAGAACTCATTTCTTAAATTATTTTTTGTGCACATTGTTTTGAACTTGCAGCAAACTGTTGAGTTCGGATTTTCTTATTTTAAAATATCGCTACGATCTATGATCGCAAATGTCACGATAATTTTTAATAAGGAAATCTTTCATGTTCTCTCAGTAGACATTTTCAGTTTTGAGTAGCATTTTAAGTAATTATTTGTTGTCATTTCACAGACTTGGCAAACGCTCGGTTTATGTCATTTTGCCTTGGCGACATTTTTCGACTGGCGCCAAAGCCGGACATGGTCCTTTAGGTTAACTTTAGTATCCTTTTAAAATAACATAATTACAAATTAATACTTATAAATTAATGGTTATCATTGCGAAGTTATCATTGCGAAGTTATCATTGCGATATGTCGCTGCTTGAATAAGATCCATTTGTAAATAAATTGGAAACCGTGGTAGCCGTCAACGCTTAGAAAGTATGTTAAAAAAAACAATTTTAATTTTCCCTTTTTTATTAACAATAGTGTTTGTTAGTTCAGTCGATAGAAATTATAATTTAAGTTTTCAAACTTTAAACGTCCCTAATATTATGTATGTTTAAATTTAAACTTACTGATTCTATCCTAAAGTTGTTGTTTCAAACACTTTTTTGTTGTTTTCAGTCGGACATTTTGAAATTAGTGATTTTTGGTCATTTCGATTGTTGCCATTCCAGAGATAGAAATATAAGGAAATTTGGGTGCGTATAAGAGTATTATATATATAGATTGTTCAATTCAAAGCAATGCCAGCATAGAAAATATCAAACTAATATCTGCAATCAGTCTAATTTCCACATTTAAACTAATGTCAACTATCAAACAAGAGTCAATTTCAATTTAAACTCAATTTTCATATTTTTTTATTCGTAGCTTACTTTTCGTTGCTCATTATTGTATTTGAATAAATCAAGTTGTGTTGAATAAATAAGCTTCATGCTTCGCATTTTCAACAGTGTGAACGTTATATTACAATATGTATTTTTAAGTGAAACATCCCCATACAACATTTACAATACTTTATACAATAATATAATAAAAATACCTTATCACCTTAACATATTTCTTTGTATTTTTTAGATTCTGGTATCGGATGCGTAATAAGCGGAATAGCTTTTGATTACTTTGGCGGGCATCAGACGTACTTTTATTCAAGTATGATCTTCCTCAGTAGAGCACTTATGGACCTAATTTACTCTTTACATCTTCAAAGACGGAAAGGAACTAACTATCCAAGTGGCTACTGAATAATACAAAAATGAATAACATTTATGCGTGTTTATGTTTGTTGAAGAGTTTGGGAGCATTATCTCAAAATATTCATTTACATTGTAAATACTTCAGACTAAACATAATTCTACATCATTTTGTCCTTTTTGTTTAACTTTTCTTCTTTTAATGTGTGTATCACAGAATGAACTACGAAACCTCATGTTTGTGAATAAAAAAATCAATTATTAGTAGTGCTAAATATTTTTAAAATAAAAACTAACCTTTATACTCACTAAAGTAAACCCAGCTAAGAAAAGCAGCAAAAAACCTTGAAAAAAAATTGAAGGAAAGCTGCAGGAAAACTGCAGGTATTTGGAACCAAAAACCTTCATCAAAAAACCTTTATTTTCCCTTCATTCGAAAACCCGCAGGATAAGTGAAGGTTTTAGGTACCAAGTTCCTTCACTTTTCCTTCATCAAAAGCCTCCATTTTCCCTTCATCAAAAAACCTTAATATTTTCTTCATTGGAAAAACATTTAAAAAAACTGCAGGATAAGTAAAGATTTTGAAGTTGTAATTATACCCAAGTAGGAAGGAAGGAGCACGGGATTTGATCCGGGGGTATTTGTGTAGCTGTTCAGCGCGCTACCAACTGCGCTATTGGAGCTTGCAAATTGGAGCGCGTTTTAAAATTAGGAATGGTCTATCTTATAATTAGAACATACAAAATTACCCACTCCATAGATTCGATTATAGTCAATAAATTTGATTCATGATTTTGCGTACAATTTGTCTATGATTTTTATTTAAAAATATTTAAATTAGATTTAATTAATTGTTCTAAGGTGGTAATAAATAAATTGGATGCAATTTTTGTGAGTTAGAAAAAAAATATATCTTAAAAATTCCTTTAAGATTAATTTATTTTTAAATTTTCTATAAAAAAGGTGAGAGCAAAGCTATTGAGCAAACTGAAATATTAAGCAAATAATTTTTAATTTTCTTTTTTTTCGTTTAAATTTTACTGTCTCTTTATATAGGTGGCATTATTTTCTTCTTTTTTGCAAAATCAAATCAAAAACGTCCATGGAAATTGGAAAAAAGAATTTGAATCGCCAATTATAGCTTTGAACTCGTTTCTGAATTTTTAGAAGTTACAGATTAACAAAATCTAGATCTGCGATTTGAACATATTAAGATAATTTGCTGCAAAATTTGCTAATAAACTGCAAATGTTTACATTAAAAATTAAATGTTTTTCCGCGAAAAATTCCAACTATTTTTAGCTGGGATACAATTACTACAAGTGTAAAATATCAAAACTAATTTCAAAAATTTTAAATTTCAAAAATAAAGAGCAATTTTAAGATAAAGATTCACTACAAAAAAATTTACAGTATTTTTGGGGTTAACGCACACATTATTTTTTTAAAATAACTTTAAATAAACTCACAACTGGTTAACTCATTTGATACTTATTTTCAATGACGCTTCATTAGATTCGTCAAAAAAATGTTTACACTGGTATGATAATGCAGCACCATGGAAGTTATTGGTTTGTTAAATTTCCCTTGAGCAGCAACCCACTTGTCGACATTGTTGCAGAAAACAATTTTGGCCCCTGCAGGCTTTATGTGTAACTCTATGCTATAAAGAATTATGCACATGTTGTATTAATTCTCTGCAGGAAGTTTTTTAGACTTCAGAAAAATGGCAGTTTTCTTTAAAAAAAATCACCTTCAAAAAGTTTTTCAAACATGCAGTTCTGAAACTCAGTTGCTGAATTTCTCAGTACAATACCTTTAAAAAAACATTTTCCCTGCATAAAACCTTCATCTCTCTTCAAAAGCATTGTTTTTTTGCTGAAATTTAGTTGCTGAATTTTTCATCACAATACCCTTAAAAGTACTGCAAGTTTAATGCTGAAAACATTTCCCTGCATTAAATCTTTATCTCTCGTCCGAAAGAAGCAGTTTTTGTGATGAAATTTAGTTGCTGAATTTTTCATCATAATACCTGTAAAAGTACTGCAGGTTTTATGCTGAAAACATTTTCCTGCATAAAAGCTTTATCTCTCATCCAAAACATGCAGTTTTCCTGCTGAAATTTATTTGCTGAATTTTTCAGCACCGTACCCATATAAATACTGCAGGTTAAATGCTGAAAACATTTCCCTTCATAAAATCTTCATTTCTCTTCAAAAAATCTGCATTTCTGCATTTTACATGAAGTTTTTTTGCTGATTTTTTTTAGCTGGGAACTCATGCAGGATTCTGAATAAGAGTATTTAGAAAAACATTATTTCAAACAAATGAAACAGAAAGGTTTGAAAACAAAAACATTTTTACAGTTTTATCGGTAGTAACCTAACAAATAATACAAAGTTCACATTGATATTAATTATTTATGTCATTTGTTGGTAAATAGTTTTTTTTTAAAAATGCCACACAAAAATTTAATTACTGTTTCTACAACTCATTATTTTGTTAATAATGCAATTGAGCATTCCGATCGCCATAGATATTATTCCAGAATAGAAGAACGTAGTACGTCCGCCGAAGTTTCGAAATCCATATCCTCCCAGCAAACTTCCTGTAGCTACACCTATTAAAATATTGAAATATTTTTAAAGTAAATTTTGGATATATTATTCATTCAGAAAATATCTTAAAATTTGCGCATGAAACATGATTCACGAAGGCAACAACGTAGATTATTGGCGCAAATAGTTAATTTATAGGTACAAATTTTACATGTTTCGGCAAGTCTCAAGTCGCCACAATTTCTTGGTAGTTTAATCACCTTTTCAATTTCTCCTCTGCTTCAATTTTGATTAAACCTTCTAGCATTGGGGAACTTGACTTTTACGAAGATTACCATATACTTAGAAACCACAGTAACCTAGTTAATTCATCCAACATGCCAGAGTTCTCTTAAATATGGAAAAGCTTCATAGCAAAAAAATAACAATTCTCCCACGCAAAATTCCCCTTCTCTTCCTCTACACCCCTTTTCCAGATATCGTGTTTCATAGCTTCGCGCTGTCGACTGTTAGTTTGTGTTGAGTATTTTTCTGAAGAAGGTGAGCGTTTTTTGAGACTCACCGAAACAGGTAAAATTTGTACTACAAATAAACTATTTGCGCCAATTATGCATGTTCCACTGTATACTAAACAAAATATTGAAATTATTCGGATAAAAAATGTTAATAGTCATTTTTTTTTATTATATTTCCAAGAGACATACACAAACTATTCGTAGGTAAAACCAGGGGCACTTGACCCATAAAGATATTTAAACCAAAGCCTTTGTCTCGTAATTATTAGACAAAATACATTTTCATGCTCCAAAAGTAAATTATTATTTTTGCGCTGTTTATATCTCTGACGTTATAATTTTTTTTGTTTAAAGTTGATACTTTTCAAATTGCGCCAATATTTTTCTTTTTACACGGCTGTATTTCCGAATGAATACTCTTTAAATTTGAGTCCCAGTTTCAATTAATTATATGTTTCCACTTTCCCATGTACTAAGTGTAAGCGTTTTTTATATAATTTATAAGTCAAACTCTCAAATGTATGAGTTATAATAAGGAAAATATTTTTCTCTTTACATGGCTGTATTTTCGAATTAAAATTTATAAAAAGACCATATCTAGTTAGCTAGAAAGTCATATATATGAATTTACATATTATTTAAAAATCAGCAAATATTATCTATAATAATAAAAGAAAGAGTCTGTCTGTCTGTGTGTGTGTGTGTCTGTTATCGGATCGTAAAAGACCTACTTATACTGCCCACAGGAATTCGAAATTTTAAAGATAGATTCCCTTTAATACTAACGTGTGCACCTGAGGCTTAGTTTTTTCATATTCGTTCCATTTTTAGAGAAAATTCGAATTTTCTGAAAAAAATACACCACTTTCGCTCAAATCCGATCATTTTTTCTCTTTCCTGATGCCATCGGCTGAAAAAATTAAATAAAACTTTTAACGAAAACATTTAAAATTCAAAATGTTTATTTTATTCTTTTGCCATTACTTTCAGAAACTAAATTTATTATTTGAAAAATAATTGACACGTTTCAAGTGACGTAATTCTGCCAGTCTTCATTCCCGGATTTTATTGTGGGTTTATTTGATGACTTTTTTCATTGGATTTTTCTGTTGACTGCATGTATGCATATTTAAGCAGTAAATGTATAGTTAAGCTATTACTGAACTATGATGGTTAATAAAGGCCATCGCACTAGAGCTATTAGTGTGTTATGTCTTTATTTTTGGCGCCAAATACGTTGCCAAACTCGCCAAATTATTAACTAAAATTCGCCAAATAGGCAATTTCTTTTATGAATAATTTATAAGCTGGTCGGTTGTTCGAAGGTCATTGTGTTTGAGCTGTATAATGGGTGTGGGTAGCTATATCTATTTTCTCGCCAAATTATTTCCCAAAACGCGCCAAATGATCAAAAGGTTTTATGTATTTATGAGGGAATTGTGATGGCATTTATGAGTGCATTTTACAGCGTATTTTTCATTTTGGAATTTTAAGGCAATGAAACGGGATTTTATATATTAGTGTTTTATGTCTTTATTTTTTCGCCAAATCCGTTGCCAAACTCGCCAAATTATTAACTAAAATTCGCCAAATAGGCAATTTCTTTTATAAATAATTTATATGCTGGTCGGTTGTTCGAAGGTCATTGTGTTAGAGCTATATAATGGGTGTGGGTAGCTATATCTATTTTCTCGCCAAATTATTTCCCAAAACGCGCCAATTGAGCTAAAAGGTTTTATGTATTTATGAGGGAATTGTGATGGCATTTATGAGTGCATTTTACAGCGTATTTTTCATTTTGGAATTTTAAGGCAATGAAACGGGATTTTATAATTTATAACGAGCGGAAACAATAATAAGTTTATGATCCTATAACAGGTTATATGGTAAACATATTTGGAACGATCTGATATTTTTTTTAATCCGTGCGAAGAACGGGTATAAATTTGCTAGTCTATAATAATAAAAGAAAGAGTGTGTGTGTCAGTGTGTTTGTTTTCGGATCGTAAAAGACATACTTATACTGCCCTCAGAAATTCGAAATTTTTAAGATAGATTCCCTTTAATACTAACGTGTGCACCTGAGGCTTAGTTTTTTCATATTTATTCCATTTTTAGAGAAAATTCGAATTTTCTGAAAAAAATACACCACTTTCGCTCAAATCCGATCATTTTTTCTCTTTCCTGATGCCATCGGCTGAAAAAATTAAATAAAACTTTTAACGAAAACATTTAAAATTCAAAATGTTTATTTTATTCTTTTGCCATTACTTTCAGAAACTAAATTCATTATTTGAAAAATAATTGACATGTTTCAAGTGACGTAATTCCGCCAGTCTTCATTCCCGGATTTTATTGTGGGTTTATTTGATGATTTTTTTCAGTGATTTTTCTGTTGACTACAATTATGCATATTTAAGCAATAAATGTATATAGTTAAGCTATTACTGAACTATGATGGTTAATAAAAGCCATCGCACTAGAGCTTTTAGTGTTTTATGTCTTTATTTTTTCGCCAAATACGTTGCCAAACTCGCCAAATTATTAACTAAAATTCGTTAAATAAGCGATTTCTTTTATAAATAATTTATAAGCTGGTCGGTTGTTCGAAGGTCATTGTGTTAGAGCTTTATAATGGGTGTGGGTAGCTATATCTATTTTCTCGCCAAATTATTTCCCAAAACGCGCCAAATGAGCTAAAAGGTTTTATGTATTTATGAGGGAATTGTGATGACATTTATGAGTGCATTTTATAGCTTATTTTTCATTTTGGAATTTTAAGGCAATGAAACGGGATTTTATAATTTATAACAAGTGGAAACAATAATAAGTTTATGATCCTATAACAGGGTATATGGTACACATATTTGGAATCTATTTGATATTTTTTTTATTCCGTGCGAAGAACGGGTATAAATTTGCTAGTTATAAATAAGAACTTGAGAACTTTGCAGAGTAAATCTCTTAATGAATATGTCTTCGTTAAACACACTGTGTAATAGTAGTAGTGGCATGTATGTGCATACATCATTATTTATTCTATATAACATATAATAAAAAATAATTAGTAATACTATACCAAAGAACATGTACCTTTAAAAAATTAAATATTTTTCAAAATTACATTGTTAATCATTTTCACAGCTGCAAATGCTTTTTCGATTTGATTAATGTAAATGAGACATATTAAAATTTATAAGCATGATATCTACTGTATCTAAAAAAATACCTTAATCAATCCAAAAAACGATAACAAGAAAATAATTAAATTCATGATTACTACAAAGTAAATCACTATTTACCTAAACCTTCAAATGTTCCGCTTGCCAATCCCTGTACGGTTGCTTCTGTTCCTTCTGGTGAAATAACTTTAGCATAAGAAGCCATTGCAGAATAAAAACTACCAAAGCAGGATCCTTGTAAAATTTCAATCGGAAGACACCACCATGGATTCTTTAGGAAATAATAACTTAGGAACTTTATACCGTGTGCCACGAACGACATCGTGAATGTGTTGACATGTCCCAGCTTCGCAATGATAAACCCAGCGAAAAAGAAGAACGGTAATTCGCCAAGAAAGCACTGGACTGCTGATGTGCACCCTAACAACAACTGGTTGGCATCCAGCGTCCTCAGGTACCAAAACAGGTATGATCTTCCCATTCCTATGAATACCCCAACACAGAAAACTTGCACTATGAAAAGAACGACTTTTGGTTCGACTACGAGCCGGCCGACATCCTTGCAGATGTTCTTGGAGACTTGGACTTTCCTGAGCTGAAGTTTTGGAATCACTAGCATGTCGATCAGGAAGAGAGCAACCAACATGTAAAAACCAGCTGAGTAGTTGTAAGTGTTTGACGTTCCAGTGAGTACTTGATTCAGATACCCAACGAGTAATGCGAAGGTACCCCAGCCGATTGTACCCCACATGCGTTGTCTTCCGTACAGCTGCGGCTTGGAACCTAGGGTATTGAAACAGGCCGCATCTGACAGGGATGTTATGGATCCAATGCACACGTATATAATTGCAGTAAAAATACTCAGCATCCATAACTGCAATGGAGGATTGTTCTCAGTTTCATTTGTGCAGCTAGACCTATTAAGATACTTTTGATAGCATTCCTTTTCTTCAGCATCAGTGCAATTCTCCACAAATGATTCGATACAACTAGAACTAATATTTAGGAAACCTTTCGTTTCCACCCTACATGCTGTTCTGTTACTATTAAAAGTTTGGTTTCCATTGTCCATACACAAATTCCTATCATATTTACAAGCACTACAGGAAATGACGTTATCTTTATCACAATAAGTGAAGTTATCCGTTGGAAGTAAAACATGTTTTAGTTCTATGTGGTAAGGTTTGGTATTTAGACAGATAACATAACTATTAATTGGTATATGTTTATCCAATGATGACGAAGGTATAAAATTAAGACCCATGTCTGCTGCAATGTCTATAAAAATTAAAGCTATGAGAACTAGCTTTAGTTTTTGAAAGTAATCAACTATTCCACCGAAGAAAGGTCTGGATATAACAGTGAAGCAGCAAATGAAGGCAAAGATATATCCCATTGCATCAGCTGTGATTTTCATTTGTTGAGCATATACTGAGATGAATGGTACAACACCAGAATGTGCTAGAAACAGAACGTATTAGTGTTATTTATAGTTTTAAATGTTTTAAAGTTACACACAATGAACAAAACTACTCTTCAAAATATCACATTTTTATTTTAACTTTTAATCACAAGATTACGTCTTTACGAAAAATTTGAAACAATACACAATAAAATGAAGAGCTGTAGTTGGCAACCATGATAGTTAAATTTCAGTGTAAGTTACGTAAGTAAATACTCTTCTAAGAAGACTTCTAAAAGAAGTCTAACTTCTTCTAAAAAGAGTATTATATATGGAATATAATGGTTTTATAGAAGAGTCTTTGATTTCAAGTGTCAGCTAGTATTAAAAAATAACGTAGCACAAGAGTCAATCGAGATTTAGGAGGTTTTATCAAAAAAGTTTTTTTTCAGCATTAAAATTTAAAGGCCTAAAAATCATGTAAAGATAATTTTGGTCATGAGCGTATATTTGCGATAGCAGAAAAATAAAGGTATAAATTTCACTTACCTCCATTAATAAGAAAATAATGCGCTTTCATAGGAAGAAGATTTTTATTTACTTGGAATTGCTCCATATTTTTCATTTAATCAGCAATTTGCTATCATAAGAAGTCTAAGTTTTCTACGAATGTTAAATAAAATTATATAAGATGCACATAATAAAATATTCCTTAAAGTGAAAACACAACTTAAATGAAAATTTGGATTGAATACATATTACAATACTATCCTTACTTCTTAAATTAAAGATATAAATAAAAAATGACCTTCATTTATGGATATGAAATATAAATAATCAAATATACAGCAATTTATATGTTGAAAGATAATGAATAAAAATTTTACACAAAAAAATTTGCTATAAATGCAAAATAACACAATTATAAGCATGTAAAAGAATGCAAAAAAAAATATTACAAAATTTAGTGTGAAAGTAATAGGAAATTAGTATCAAAAAACTGCATGTACTTTTGTATTTTAATAATGTTAAATAAAACGATAAATGTTTTTTAAAAAATGAATGTTTAAAAAACTTTAATTAATATGCAAGATATTATGTATAAATTCAAAATAAATAACAGGTAATAAATACTGGGCAAAACTATATGGGATACATATGCACTACGTATGCATAAAACAACAAACTTTATAGTATGAAAACACCTCATAAAATATAACTTTCATTTAAATAACATACTTTAATATTACTTAAATATTTTTGTGTAAAAATAGTAATTACAAATAACCTTCCGTAAATGATATTATTAAAAAATATAATACAAATAATGAATAACAAAAAAGAATATGTCTAACAAATCGTAAGCATTTAACGTGGTAGATGGGTATTTAAGTGTAGTACTTATAAAAAAAATAAGTAAAATAGTTATGTAATAAGTCATCATAATACTCATGAAAATTTTATAATGAATAATAAAGGTTACTTACTTTACTGATTATCTATCTGCATTGCAACAGTTTATGCTGGAAGTCAATGCCCAATCTGATGGGGTAAATAAACATTCGATACTGGAATTCGGAATCAGAGGTCATCTGATGGATTAAATGGAGGGTTCAGAATACTAGTGAACCAAGTCCACTTTTAGTCATTTTCGAGTTAGCAGCTCAATTGCATGCACTAACTAGCTAAATGATACTAGCTAAACTAGCTAAATACTAGCTAGTTACTAGCTAAATGAAATACTCTTATAAGTTCAACTACTTACATTCGTATAAAGTACGAAATAATCTGTAGAATGGCAACAAAATTTTGTAGCCCGAGATTCATGTGTTACAAAAAATTAAATGTTTACGCAATTTTGCGTAAATAACTGATAAGTACTGTATGTCACTATTAAATGATTGTTGTACAGTCCCTGGACAAATTATTAGACGCACTGCAAGATTTCATGTAAAATATTAATTACCGGGTGATATTGTATCGTTTTATTGTTTTAAATTGATTTGTTTTTATTTTTATGTTATCCAATCAATGACCGATTTATTTGACATAAATAAAACAGCATTCATTTAGAAAAGCGTAAGTTTATTAAGTTTTAAAGAAAAGTGAAATTAATGTTAGTAAAAGTCAATATTTAGTTGAGCCACCTTTAGCCGCTATCAAAGCTTTACTTCTGCGCGGCATGCTATCAATGCAAGACTGTACTGTCTCCTGCATTTGAGGATGATGATTCCACACATAAATAATCTTATTAATTTATATTAATTATTTATTATCATAATCATAATTAATCATAACTATCCTAAAATAAATACAAATATGTAGTCTACAACAATTCTTTTAAATAAAAATCAATAACATTGTAGTTTAAATATACCATTATTGCATAAAAATTCTTAAGAAACATAAAATTACTAAAAAAAAAATACAGTGCGTCTAATAATTTGTCCAGGGACAGTATGTAAAATTTCAGTGCCCTAGTAAAAAAAAAGTCCTAGTTCAGATACTATCTGCCCTAGGCAGTAAAATTTATTTTAAAAAAATTAAGAAGTAATTTTGTTATAAAGCTTTAACTTTGAACCGGGCCTTGTCTACCATGAGACCAGTTAGGCCCGGGCCTAGGGCCCCACAATTTAGGATCCCCTAAATCTTAGTTTTCTTTTATGCTAAATGCTGTTGATTACCAGAATTTCTGTAACTTTTAAAAAATTTCAAGAATCCACTTTGTTTTTAGATTGACTTTCAACTCAGACATTGACCTAAAAAGTGATTGGTTTGATCGATATTATAAGAATGCCGATAAAATGTTATCAAAAAATAACATCGGCCAACTACCATCATCATTACGGGCAATCGTGCACAACATTTTCCCTAAAGTGGCCCCCAAAATTTGTTGTGTCTATAATCTGAGTTTTCCTGGATCAGACTCTGACTTTAAACCTTTGTAGCACAAAGAAGCTTTTCATGAACTTGATTCACTTGCATTTTAAACCCTCCAAATAAAAAAAGAGTAGCTTCAGGATTGTCAGTCCCATAGAGCTAATGCATTAGTTTTCTAATCACAACTTCCGCAGAAGTATTGCTTTTCCAGGTTAGCCCTTTTTTCCCAGGTGTAAGAATCAACATAACATCGAAATGAAACAAATTTTAAAACGAAAATTTTATCAAGTTATTTAATTATATATTTTTGAAGTTTTAAAATGCCAAAAATTACAGCAGATGGCGACACTATTTTAAAACTTTATCAATTAATAATTAAATAACGGGATGTTATTTTCTATTCGTTTTTGTTTTAAATTGATGCTATGATGATTCCCATACCTGATGAAAATGGGATAACATGGCAAAGTAATTATTTTGCAAAAATTGTGATTTCAAAACTAATGCATTATCTCTATGGGACTGACAGTCCCCCTTAAGTTTCAACCGTTTTCAATTCTCATCAGCTGACGTATATGCATGAGTAAATTGCAAAGGTGTAGGCTTGATTTCAGTTGGCAAGATTGTATTTTTAATTTATATCTTATATACTTTTGTATCCAGTGTCGGTATTAAATCCAGTCAAAATACTGTTTCGACCCATAAAATATTCTTACTTTTTTAAAATTGAGAATATATAAAGCATATTATTACATTCAATTCCCTAATATGACATATAAGATAATAAAAGTACTGTCTGTTTGTCCTTCTGCCTGTCTGCAACTACACTACAACTTGAATTAAAAGAGCCACCTACTTCAAATTTGGTACATGAGTTTTATAGTAGGTGCCGGGCGTTCTAATAAGGTTTTCTAGAAAATTGCCCTTGCGCAAAGGGTTAGCTGCCGTAGAACTGTTTTGGATTTAAAAAGTATTGCTGAAAAACAAAAATAGCTAACGATATCAAATTTGGTTATAGAGTTCCTAGTACCCATAGCTGTCTTCAGATCCTCAAATTTTAATATTTTACACTGTAAATTTGTAAATCAGAAAACAGGGCATCCGTGCTGATAAACGTAACGCTTACAAAGGTACTGTAATTTTGAAGCTCATGCGACTCGACCACGATCCAGCTTGAATTTACCGCTTAATAGAAGAGAACACTTATTTAGTCACGGCGTCTGAGCAAGCTAAAAATAATTACAAATGTAGCACAAATGCAAAATGAGGAAATTATGCTGTATTTTTACAGAATTTTTTTACAGTGTACTATGCAAACAGAAATCTAAAGACTTTTAGTTGATTAAACTTAGGTTGACTTTTAGTTGAGTTCACCAAAGACATTTTTATAGGTACCCTATATGAGACTGTGTGTAGTAATACCTTCCCTAGAATTTGCAATTAATAAGGCTTATTGACCCTAATTGCTGCCTTCTCTATGCTACTTATAAAGCTGTGTAAAACTAAATTTAAAGACTGTAAAAGTAACGGTTACAAAAAATGTGGATAAAACACTAAAGACATGATTATTAATTTGAAGTATAATTTTTTTTGCACGCTATTTTATGAAATAAGTCTTACACGCGTGGTACACTTATAGTGACAATTTAACTATAATTATTAATTGGAAAAAGTCGAATATTTTTTAAAATATCAGTCCTTATGATGGTATGAACGAAATTCAATTATGATATTGGAGCAAGTTTTATTTGTGAAATTTTATGTTTCGTAATTGAAACAGTTGACGGATTTTATATAAATTGTTCCTATCACCTTTGTAATTTTGTAATTCAGTGTTTTAATACAAATTAAAATTGATATTTTTTGTGCCAATTAATTTCGTTTCGTAATGAATAACGATATATTTATTGGCATATCTTACAACAGTAAAAAAAACTTATTAATAGTATTTTAAGTCTTGATTCTAATTCTAATTATTTTGTTTTTTATTTAATTAATTTGCTCTATAAAAGCAATAGAGGACAGAGGTATCAGTTATCGTTACATCGGTAACCACAACAACTGTATAAACATTTAACCTGCTATAGTTGAAGTGGATAAGGTTGGTTTTTTTCTTAGTTACATTTTTACAATAGCCGATAATACGATGGGAAATTTCAACTCCCTACGAAAAGATTTTAATAAAGTGTCCGTTGTTCCAAATGTTGATTCAGCGAGAAACTTACGAAAAAAATATCGTTACGATAAAGTAAAAATGTATCTTCCGATTCAAAATTTCCTCTTGTTTTTCGGATTGGATACTCATACCATTCATAAAACGAAAATTAAGAGGATTGTCGGATGTATTTGCATTCAAGTATTTCATCAGAAATTTGCTATTGACAACAAATGGCCACCCAAATCTTGGTATCCCTTCAAGGGTTGTATCACCTTCCTTGAAACGCTTAAACTAATTTTGGGCAGTGCGCTCATTCACAGAACCTGGACCCTCAATATCATTAATTTCTTTCGCCTCTGCTCTTGCGTTAAGACCTTTTTCTCAGAGGAAACGCAAAATAACACGGATTGCTAGCTTATCGTCCATCATTTTCAGAGACTGCAACGTCTACTCAGGTGCAAGAAATCATATAGCAACTCACAATGATTATCAAGGTCGAACTCAACTATAACCATTTCTGCGTAGGAACTGTAAGTTGTGCATATGTTCCCTTCAGGCCTTCCAATTAAGGAAACGTAAAATACGAAAAAACTCATTACTTAACCTGGTACAGAGTGATAAAAAAAATTGATACTCTCATACCATTATTTCATTTAAATATTCATGGAATCATTATCATAAAATACTGCTTAATGGTCATAATCATTTAAATAAGTATAATAGCATCATTTTGTAAATATAATATATAATCAGTAAGTAAACTAGAAATAAGTTATTCAAATAGTAAAACATTACCAGGATGAGATACAATTATCAGAAAGATGAAATCAAAAAGAAAATTCAATCAGGAAAAACAAACTCTAGTAAAATAAATTTTTATTTACGTAAAAAATTAAATATATAAAATTTCATACGGTAGTTTTTACAAATGCCGATAGACTTTACTGTCTCATCTTGTCGAGTACAATTACTTTACCTCATTCACTCTTCGTTTAATTCGAACTAAAAGATGAACCTATTGGGTTTTTTTACAAAGCACATTTGCAATCTTGCAGTTAAATAATATCTTTACGTCTTTTATACTATATTTCAAGGATTGAACTTGTTACAGTTACTATTTTTAGGTAACGCCGAATAACGTCATTAGCTTTTTCAGAAAGTAAATGTAACTACTTAGTTACTTAAAGTGATAACGAATAAACGAAAAATTTCGTTTCTTTTTCCATTATAGGAAGGTTGTCGGATGCCAAATTCGAAATGCAACCCCTTTTAAAATTAAATTTTAAAAAATTGTTAATAATTCAAATTACAGTGCTTTGTTTGTGCTTATGTTTTTTTAACCTTGCTTCTCTTTGAAATAAAGGTACGACGGCTATGTCGCGATTTTTCTTTTAACTTGAAATTCCTAAAAGTAACTGTAATTAGTTACTCTTCGTATTTAGTAACTTTAAGTAGTTATTTTTCATATTGAGAAACTGTAACTGTAACAGTTATTTTTTTTAATGAAGTAACTGTACTGTAACGGAGTTACTTTTTTAAAGTAACTTTCCAGTCACTGCTATATTTACTAGAAATAGCAACTTTAAGACTTCCCCTCCACCTGACGTCACGTAATATGCTGGCGATACTGTCCTTATTTTCGGCTTTTTTTAAGGTAGCCAAGCCAGCAGAAAACAAAATGTAAAACATCAGGCCATTTTCTTAAAAAGACATCGCATAAAATACAGGTTTATCCACAAAATCATCTTTCACGTTATCAGTAAACCTCTTTTTTCCCCCGCAAAATCATTCCATTAAGATTTAGCAGAATCTTATATTTACTGGTTCGTCACGGTTAAGATTTAACGAAATCTTATATGTATTGTTAAAATTCAATAACACACTCAAAAATTATAATTTTTTAATTCTTGTTTGTTTTAAAGTTTTTAAATAATTGAAAGTTGGAGTAATTTAAATCCTAAAATCACCTTTTGTACTATTTTAACAATATTTCTAAATTAATCCTGTTGTTATTTGTAGATTGCACGAAGTAGTACATAGAAATCACCAAGATTCACAGACATCTAGGAATAAAATCGCTTCTGTTGTAAATTCTGTCGCCGATGCTGTTGTAAAGTATTTTCTAAGGACTTGTGTTGGCGAGGCTATTTTTTTCTCTATGTATGCCATATGTCATGTAAATCAACTTGTTATCTAATTATTATTATTATTAAAAATACGATATCACATCGACAGGTGGCAACGCTTCTTTTTCGGAAGGTTTTTTCTTCTTCTTCAAAACAAAAATATGCAGAAGAACATTTACAACTAGTAATATAGAACAGGCGATTCCAGTATATAAGAAAGTTTTTCGACTGCCGAATGTGTCAAACCCTATTCCACCAAGTATGCTTCCAGTGCCACAACCTGGAACAATAAAAAAAACTTTAATTTTAGGAAATAACATTAAAATTGATTTTAAGTTGTTACCTTCGTTGTCTTAATTATTTATTGCATAATAAAATTTCTTTTTGAAAACTTAATAACATATTTATACAATTATATTTGTTTATCAATAGCCTGCTTATATTTCTCCATTATTTAGTCACTTGAATACCTTACATTTTATGATACATTACTATACTTATAAGTATGTTTTGATCATAAGATATTACGTTAATTGCAATCATTTCCTTAACAACAAAATATGTATAAATGTATGTATAAAAATAAGAGTATCAAAGAGAACTAAGGCTTTAGCTATAGATACTTTATTTTCTGCTATAACAAAGTGAGGAATAAAAAGATCACTAATTAATACAAAAGTAACTAAAGGTCTCATCCATCGCTAATTAATTCATTATTGCGTATGAATATAGTATAAAGGGTATTAGCTTCTGTACACTAATATTACGTATTTTAATTAAGAGGGACTGTCAGTCCCATAGAGCTAATGCATTAGTTTTGAAATCCCAACTTTTGCAAAAGAATTACTTTGCCATGTTATCCCCTTTTCAATAGTATGGGAATCATCATAACATCAATTTAAAACAAAATTGAAAAGAAAATAACATCCAGTTATTTCATTATAAATTGATTAAAGTTTTAAAATAGTGTCACCATCTGATATATAAGTTTGGCATTTTAAAACTTCAAAAATATATAATTAAATATTTAGATAACATTTTCGTTTCAAATTTGTTTCATTTCGATGTTATGTTGATTACCATACCTGGGGAAAAAGGGCTAACATGGCAAAGCAATACTTCTCCGAAAGTTGTGATTCCAAAACTAAGGCATTAGCTCTATGAGACTAACAGTTCCTCTTAACAACAGCGATGAAATTGCTCACCTGCTCCTTCAAAGGCAACAGCAAGTATGGATTGAACAGTAGCTTCAGTCCCAGGTGGAGCTTCGGTCTTACCATACATAGTCATAGAAGCGTAGAAGATTCCAAAAGTAGGTCCGTAAATAAGAGCTACTGGAAGGGTCATCCAAGGGTCTTGCATGTAGGCGAAGATAAAATATCGCAGTGCGAAACAAAACAACGTTAGGCTGTTGCAGTTGGGATGTCCTATTTTTCGAATGACCCATCCTGAGATGATGAAGCATGGTAACTCGGCAAACCAGCATTCCATGATTTGGGAAAGCCCCAACAACAACTGGCTCGCTCCTAAGTCCTGCATGAACCAGAACTGGTAGTTCCACATCAAGCCAGACACCACACCAATGAAAAATACAATGACCACATTGATGAGTACGTCGATGTTGGAAAAAATAAAACACACGTCCTTGCAAATGTGCGCGGAGTACTTTAGGTTCTCTACTTTGAGTCGGGATACCGGAATCAGTCCTATCACAGTGAGAAGTGCTAATAGATAAAAACTCAGTGTGTAATCAGTGGTTGAATCTTCTGTGCTTATCAGCTGGTTCAAATACCCTCCAACGAAGGCCCCTAAGCCCCATCCGATCGTTCCCCACAGCCTCTGTGTTCCATATTTGTCATTGTTGTCTATTATTTCGTAGCAGACAGCATCAATTAAAAACGTAACTGCAGCAAAACTAGCACTGGACGTTGCAAAAAGCATAAACAGCATCCAGAAAGTACTTGTAAGGTATTCATTGTATGGAGCTATGTCCACATCGTTTGTTTCACTGTAGCTGAAGTTGCTTACAACGCAAGGCAACCACTTTAGGCAAGATGATGAACTCCCGAAATCCGAATCTTCGTTATCAATTAAGAATAATTCATGTGTATTTAATGTTTGGGAATTGTCTGAAACTTCACTAAAAGCAGCGCGTTTCAACAAACTGTCACTTGATTTCAAATTTTTCAATGTTTGAGATATAGAGGAATTACCGCTTGTCATTCTTCCTGCGGCATTCTCAGAACTTCTATGACTGAGATGAGAGATTGAACAATTGTTTTCATTTTTACGTTTTACTGGTTCATTAAAATCAAAAACTTTTCTCCCTATTTTTACTAATTTTTTACTCGAATTTTCATACATGAAGACGTTCCCGTCAGCAAAAGAGTGTTCGTAATGACATTGTATTCTTTTTAGAATCAGTTTTGATTTCAAAGTTATATTGCTACTACACACGGAGAATTTGTCTGTATTTGATTCAGATTTACACGTTATTTCACATGAAATATCTGAATATTCTCTTTGCATTGATTCCAATTGACTATAAATTTCTAAGTACGAAACATTGTTATTATTAAATAATGTATCTTCAAAGTAATGATACTTAACCTGAACTTGCAGATCGCTTTCACGTAATTGATTAGCCTTATACAATGGCGGTACATAAAGCATGGCTACATGAGACACGGCCACAAATATCATAGTCAAAGACAATGTCAACCTAATCTTCTTGAAATAGTCAACAATGACTCCGAACAAAGGGTTTGTAATAGTTTTCGTGAACGGAATTGCCAAGAATATGACGCCGGCAGCAGTTGCAGAAATTCCCAATTGTTTTGCGAAAACGGTGCGGAAAGGTAGAACGGCTGCTAACGCTAAAAGAAAAAAATGATTTAAAATCAGCGTTAAAACATTGCTCTAAATTAGTAATTAGTCCAAATGTCACAAATCATTAACGCCGGAGATGCACTGAACTTAAAGCTGTGGTGATTTAAGCCAAAATGTGAAATTTTAATTTTTCCCATTTCAATTTTATTCTATTCGCCAAATGATGTAAAAAAAACACTAAATTCGAAGTTTATTTCGCGCTTAAAAAATTATTAACCGGAGAAGGCGAAACTAAACTACTACTAATAGCACATAGGGTTAAAATTTATTTAATTTATGTCATTTTATAATTTTAATAGATAATATGAGTACGTACATAATACGTATTTTACACGACACTTAATTTTTCAACCTTGTTTATGGCGTTATTCGTTACTCGTCCCTTGAAAGATGCTATAACCGGGTTATAAAGTATTTATGTCGAATATAAAATAGTTTGATTCAACCCAACAGATACACCTTAATTGTAATTATTGCAAAGATTTAATGAGATATCAGGTGTTATATAGAGCATCATTTTCACATTACGTCGAAGAAACAGTATCCACATTGACGTACAGTGATTTTTCCTACGTGGATGTTTCCCAATAAACGCTTCTATCAGGGCACATTAAAAGTGATAAAGTGATAGGAAAAGAAATTATTAGTACTCTCTATACGTTTTATGTCATTTATGGTTGTAACTATGACTTAACTTAATTAAGTTTTACAGCCTGTCGCTTTTATTTTTAAAAAATTTCTATCTAAAATAGTTTTCATTTACCTGCGAAGAACAGAAAGTAGTGAGCTTTAATCGGCAGCAAATGCCTGTCAATTTTCCAAAACTCCTTAGAGATCCTCATATTGTGAAGAGTTTTGTTCCTTTAGCGTTCCTCAAACCTGTTAGAAATACACAAAAGAGCACTCATACACATTTTAAGTAATATCATAATCTTAAGCAATATAAGTTTAATAATATAGTACAGGTTTAAGGGGACGTATTACTCAAAATTTAGGGCTGCCCATAAAATAATTAAACATGCTCGAATGCTGTGAGCTAAGGATATCACAAAAAAAGGATTCTTTTATACTGGTGGAGGTTTATTGAAAATGATATAGTGGTTTGGTAAAATGGTTTTTTAAATTTTATGTTGATTCTTTAAATTTTTAAATTTTTCAGCTTGTGAATGGTAAAAACCCTAAAGCTTTTAGGTAAATTAATGTAGAGCTCCAAAAACTTTTTCCTGTGTTGAAACATATACGTTTAACAAAAGTTGGTATGGGATAAGGTCTAGTGTGAATAGATTTTTTTTTTAAATGATGAAGGTGAAAATTTACAAAAAATCTTATTTTTTGACCATTTTTATACATAAAGCTACATAACTTTTTTTTAACTGATAGCTCAATATCCATACCAACTTTTATTAATAGATGTTGTGGAAACATTTTGAAAAAAAATCCATTATAAAATTCTTTAAATTGTAGGAGGAGTAGCATTTTGAAAAAACGTTAAAATTTTTAAATTTGTTAATTTTAAAAAAAAACTTACGTTTTAATATTTAGCATTTTTTCGTATATGTTTATTGAATGTTAGTTCTTTGTAAAAATAGTTTAATTTGAATGCTAGCGATAAAAATACTGAATTTAATTTATTGGGTACCGCGTCCCCTTAGAAAGTGTTGAATACTCGAAAAAGTATACTAATAAAGCGTTAACCCTTTGTTTCTCAAACCTTTTATTTGGCAAAGAAAATATATTATTCACAAATTGAAACCCATAATCCTAAGCATATAAAGAAAGAATATAAAACAAGTAAACGTCATTCAAATACTAATTCTATATATCATTCAAAATTTCTCAATAGGAAATGACATTTCTTTCTAGAATACCTGCGGTTTTGAGTTATCGCAAAAACGTGATAGTATTTAAAAATAAATATGAGAAAGATCGAGTTGAATATCTTAATCGATGTCTGTTTGTTTGTCTGTCTGGTCTGTAACACCAAATTCTCATAAATAGCCCTTCATAAGAGCAAAATGTGCTTTCTCGCCAGATATATATGTGGTGTTTTTTACGATGAACATGCTGTTTGTACATACTTCAAAATCATTGCACAATAAAGCTGTAGAATATGACCTTTTGATTTTTCTTATGGTTGGTTTTTCGGATGTCATTGCTCTATCGGACTCTATTCATTTTCTTTCCAAATACGTCGCCATACTATCCAAATTATCGAAATGTGTGTTTTACGATATAGTTGAGATTGATGTCTAACTTAGAGTAACATTATTTTTTAATAATGGGTTAAATTGGGTTTATGAGAGAAGTTACAATGACTGTACAAGTTGATACTGGTTGATTTTTGTTTTTGAAAGTGGGCATGATATAGGGTATTTTCCATGAAAGAAAATGATTTTTTTTTTAAATTTTAAGTTAATGTTAATTTCGGAAATCTAACCATAACAGAGGCGGCTTTACCTTTTAGCTGACTAAATGTTACGAATTGAATTCCGTATTATTTTGATTTTTCTGACCTTGCTAGTTTTCTATAGTATTTAATAAATGATAGTTTGCTATAGTATTTAATAAATTATAGCTTGCTATAGTATTTAATAAATGATAGTTTGCTATAATATTTAATAAATGATAGTTTGCTATAATATTTAATAAATGATAGTTTGCTATAATATTTAATAAATGATAGTTTGCTATAGTATTTAATAAATGATAGTTTGTTATAGTATTTAATAAATGATAGTTTGTTATAGTATTTAATAAATTATAGCTTGATATAGTATTTAATAAATGATAGTTTGCTATAATATTTCATAAATGATAGTTTGCTATAATATTTATTAAATGATAGTTTGCTATAGTATTTAATAAATGATAGTTTGTTATAGTATTTAATAAATTATAGTTTGCTATAGTATTTAATAAATTATAGTTTGCTATAGTATTTAATAAATGATAGTTTGCTACAGTATTTAATAAAAAATCAATATAGTACCATATAATGCTTCATATAATGTAATTATTGCAATGCTTCATAATATGCAGATACGCGATATAGTAAATTTGCATATTAGGAAATACTGAATACTTCTAGTGACATTCACACCCCTATTCATCACAAAATACACACAAAGACAGTAAAATGAAGTTAAACATATTTTGATTTTAAATAGTCGATATTACCACGTTTATAATATTCCATTGAATATTCTAATAGTCATGTACTATTTAAAATATTTACCAGATCCAGGATTGTTTGGAAATTGATATAAATGTTTTCATAAATACACATTAAACGCTTCCAGGTTAATCCTTTTATTCCTAATTTCAATTATTAAAAAATGTAACTGTTATTGTTGCGTTAAATACCAAAATATAGATAATAAGTGCATACACTCATACTGTGGCTTATATAGAGCTACTTGATAATACCAAGTACAGGTCAACCGTTTAAGGAACGCACAAAATTAAATACAACGCATATACAACAATCAAATTTTTGCTCTACATTTCAATCCTATTTTCTCATATCTCAATCATATCATAGTTTGCTCTACATTCAAGTCCTATTTATTCTACATTTTACTACAATGACCGGATTTATAAATGTTTCTTATTTTACTTAGTACTTAACAAAGTATTTCCCATTTCACGCAAATTTTTGTAGGTTACAAGTCCTTGACACATTTCTATGTAAACTAATATGGTAACCCAATTCATCATTTTTGTGAGAAACTTTCCAAAAAAAAACCCTTTATGAATACATTATATAGTTGAACGGTGATAACCAAATTTCCACGCGTTCTAATTTTGAGAATATGTCAGAATTTATTTAAAGATTGTAATTTCTTATTTTATCTTTGAAATTTAACTCACTCGTTCTTTATTTTTCTAGCTTGTTTACTACAATCGTCAAGGGCAGGAGGTCAAGGGCAGGACGAAGGACATTACTGTCCTTGGGTTGTTACCGAGGTTTCCTGGGTGGAGGAGCAGGTTGAGTGTGGAGGAGCAGAGGTCCAATGCTTGGATGAATGCTAGGGCATTGGAAATGAACAGGGTTTTAAGAGAGGTATGTGAGATGGAGGGTGTTGAGTTTCTGGATCTGTTTTCTAGGAGAAAGGTAGGTGATGATAATGTTTTTTGGGGTTGCCAAGTAGAGTGGATGGCAAGGGACAGAGTGCACTTGAGCAATAGAGGGGTAAACGAGGTAAGCAGGCTAGTAATGAACAGTCTTGCTTCAAAAAACTAGGTATGTTTCGAGGTGGAGTGGCCAGGGTGAAGGCCATAGTGGGGAATTCGGGTAGAGGTAATATTCACAGGGGCAACAGTTCGAGCAAATGTGGGAAAAATACATTGAAGGTTTTCTATTGCAATGCTAGAAGTATTAGAAACAAGATGGATGAGTTGAGGGGAATCATTGCAATGGAGGATCTTGACATTATTGGTATTACAGAAAGCTGGGCAAATACTGATGATGTACCTGATTTTTTCACCATTAAAGGTTTCAATCTTTACCGGAGTGATAGACTCAACAAAAAATGGGGTGGGGTGTTGTTGTATGTTAGAAGCGACTTGAACTGCATAGAGTTAAACTTTAAGTGTGATACTCAAGGTATTGACTCTGTATGGGTTAAGTTGACTAATGTGAATGGTAACCATCTGGTTATAGGTAATGTGTATAGACCACCCAACAGTAATGTGGAGCATGGTACCATGCTGTATAACCTCATAAGAGAGATTTGTCACAATAATGAGGTTGTTATCATGGGAGATTTCAATTTTCCAAACATTAATTGGGACAATAATGTGATTGTTAAAGGACAGGGTTTAGATTTTCTGGATGTTTTAGATGATTGCTTTTTGTATCAGTTAGTTAGAGAGTGTACTAGAGATAATGCTATTCTGGATTTAGTTTTAAGTAGCTGTGAAAATAGAGTTCATAACCTTATCTTAGGGGAGAGTGATCATAATAGTATTAAATTTGATATTATTTTTCAGGTTATACAGATTAATAGTGAAAGAGTCATCCTATGTTTCAGAGATGTTAATTTTGACAACTTGAGACATGATGTAGCTTTAGGTTTTGATAAAGGACTGGTAGGTACCCATACTCTTGAGCTATGGGATGAGTTCAAGGAAAAACTAAATGATGTGGTGAAAAAGCATGTTAAATTCAAACGTAAAAGTTCACAAAGGAAATTGTATCCTATGTGGTTTTCCAAGGATATTAAAAAGTCCCTTAGGTCAAAGCAAAAGGCTTACAAATATGCTAAGCAAACTGGTAGAGAGGTTGATCAGGAAGCTTACAGAGTTGCCAGGAGAGAGTTTAAGAATCTTAGTAGAAAACACAAATCTGCATTAGAGGAGAATCTAGCTAGGGGTATTAAGGATAACCCTAAGGATTTTTTTGCTTATGCTAGAGGTAATGTAAAACAGGGTAGCTCCATTGGACCATTTAAAGATAGTCAAGGAGAGTTAATCCATGACGACATGAAAATGGCTAATCTTTTGAATAACTTTTTTATTAGTGTTTTTAGTAAAGATTTTAAAAATGTGCATGTTTCAGGGGAAGTAACTGAAGAACTGGATTGTATTGAGTGTGATTTTTCTAAGGAGGAGATTATTCGTCTATTAAAAACTATGAAACCTAACAAAGCACCTGGCCCTGATGATATGTATCCTAAAATTTTAGTTGAATGTGCAGAAGAGTTGGGGGATGCAATTCTGACTATTTTTAGGTCATCATTTATTTCTGGACAGGTGCCAGCAGACTGGAAATTGGCGAATGTTACTCCATTGTACAAGAAAGGGCCTAAATCTGATCCAGGTAATTACAGACCAGTTAGTCTTACATCTGTTTTAGGTAAAGTTTTTGAGACATTGTTGAAAATGCGTATAATGACTTTTTTGGAAACTAATAATTTACTTTCAGATAATCAATATGGCTTTAGAAAAGGTAGGTCTTGTACAACTAATCTTTTAAAATTTTATGATACTGTTACAGAAGAGATTGATAAAGGCAATATGTTTGATGTTATTTACATCGATTTCCAAAAGGCTTTTAATAAAGTTCCTCATGAAGCTTTGTTATTTAAGTTGAAAAGATTTGGGTTAGGGACTGCTGTGGTCCGTTGGATTAAAAATTGGTTGACCAATAGAAAACAACGGGTTCACATTAATGGTAAGTACTCTGATTGGAATGAGGTTGTAAGTGGAGTGCCTCAGGGCTCTGTACTAGGACCAATTTTATTTATTATGTTTATTGATGATATCATCTGGGGGTTGAATAGCAAGTTAAGTATTTTTGCAGATGACTTAAAAGTGACGAGTGCAGTAAATTCTGTTGAGCATATTGAGCAGTTACAAAATGATCTTACGAAAATTACTGAATGGGCTTCACGCTGGGGCATGTCGTTCAGTGTTAACAAATGTCAAACCTTGCATTTGGGTAAGAAAATGTTAATCATTCTTATGTTTTACAGGGAGAAAGTATCCAAGATAGTGAGTTCGTTAGAGATTTAGGAGTTTTGGTGAGCAATGATTTCAAAATGAGTAAGCAGTGTGTTGAGGCAAGTAAGAAAGCCAATCGAATGTTGGGAAATATTAGAAAAAGTATCACTTCTAAATCTAAGGAGATTATTTTGCCATTGTATAAGGGATTGGTAAGGCCACATCTGGAATATGCTGTTCAGTTTTGGTCTCCCTTCCTCAGAAAAGATATAGAGTTGCTTGAAAAAGTTCTAAACTATTAACGATCAAGTCAAGATAGAGAAGAAATGCAAGTGCAATTGATGACGGACATCAGCAATTAACTATAATCCTCCTTTCACCAATAACCCATGTGTAGTTTTAGTGTGATACATTATTTCCAACCAAACTTTCCCAACAATCTTATGCTCGCCAAATGCCATGGAATCGGCAATCCTGCCTCCGTTAAGTTCTTTACCTGTTTCCAAAGTAGACTCTTCCACAATCGAAATATTTGTGATGCTAAGAAGGGACAGGTGGACTATACAAGATGCTCTCGTTTTGTTGTGAAAACTTTACAGACCACATACAGGGGTTTTTTTTTAAATACAACAGATCTTTACTATACATCAACTTTTGAGCCTAAACACGCACTCGCTACTTGCGGTTGGATGGTGGAGTAGGTTTACTTTAAAACTCGTTCTAGGCTTGGATTATACATCATGCAATCGAGCCAGCATCGGCAAGTGTAACCTCCTACTACCACCCCGATAATTTATTTCATTTATTCGCAAAAATAAGAACATGCATGTTTTTAAATTTGAGAACAAAGTTTTCGAAGTTGATATGAATCAAGGATGTTCTAAAATATTATAACATTATTCTCAAATTTGAGAACCCAATTTTTAACAGTTTGACCTGGCCTTATGAACCTTATTAGTCTATTCTACGTTTTCTTATACTAGGCGCTGGTGTCCCTAGGCGAGCAAGCTCGCACATCACTGGATTAAAGATTGTCACATTCTTACGAATCACTATTCCTGAGATATCACCATTTCAAAAGTTGAAGTTATACTGTGCACACAATTCCGCATCATCTGTGAATGACCCTTAATACGCGAATCGTTCGTATGAAAACTAATTGCTGATTTTGTTAAATTGACTTTTTTAGTTTACGCAGCGCTCGATGAAGGTGTTAAATGACGCAGTGGCGCCTCCCCACCCCGTGATGTTATGCAGAAGCATTTGGTGTTCTACCTTTAAATTTCTTCTCAGTTACTACTGGCTGAATTTTTAAGGGTGTGAGCGGTATCCGACTATTTTAAAATAGTTTTGTCGTAAATTATTCTAAAAATTTTAAGTTGTATTACTTTTTTAAGTAATAAATCTTGTTAAAGTTATATTCCTTTAAAAAAATTATATTGTATTACTTTTTTAAGTAACAACTCGAAAACCCCCGTTAATTTCACAGAATTAACCTAGTATGTTTTTACTCTTAGGTTCTTTTTAAAAACCCAATGGCTCACTTAATATTTTTAAGTTGTATTACTTTTTTAAGTAATATTTCCATGCATGCAGCTACGCTCCCTGTTCGCTATTGCTCGTCAAACCACGGGAATTTCTGCGCAATTCCCATTGGCCTTACTCCACAAACTAAACTCTTTTTTAAGATTTCATCTATAACTTTAAAAAAAACTAATTTTCCTTTGTCTCCTTTTAAGGAAGTTGAGAATCTCTTCGTGTCCTTGATTAAATAATATTTATCTTTAAACAAACTTCTTACACATCCAAACAATTATGTGGAAATTTCTTCTTGCCAATGTGTTTAAAATAAACTACCCTTAATTATGCGAAAAATTTGGTAATAATTTAAAATCACTTGATTCCTTTATCTTTAAAATACAACATTTCGTAAAATTAGAATATGGGATTAACGCCTATGTAAACAGCATTTTAAAAGTTTAAAAGTCCAATTTTTCGGCACTTGAACTATGAGTCCAGCTTTATTTTTTATTTATTTTTTTATTCAAAGAATTTTTCCGATAATTTTTGTTTCGGCCTTTTAAAAATACAAAATATAGTGTTAATTGAAATTAGTTATTTTTTTTTCTTCTTAAACTTTTCCACCAAAAAAAAATTTTTTTTTGAACTTTTTTTCAGGTTCAGGTTGTTGGCTGTTCCGAAAGCGAGAAACAAAACCTGTTCGCAACCAGATAAGTATATACAATTGGCCGTGCGCAAATAGGTTTCGTACTTTTTCTTTGAAGTTGCTTTTATTCCGAACCGGTCGGATGGCGTGACGTCCAAAGAGCTTCTGTGACCTTAAAGTTGAGTAGACCATGGACAGATACATAAAGAAAAAAACATTATAATTTACGTAAGCAAAAAAAATTATGAAACGTAACACGTAGGGAGATCCCTACTAAAAAAACATTTCTCTTAATATGTTGGCTATACAACAAATCATAAAACAATGTTTAACAAGAGGAAAATTTCTAAATTTGCAAAGTGATTAACAGGTTCATATCTTGATACTTCCATAATTAAGACATCTTCAAAAACTTTCTAAAAAAACAACAAGGAATATGTAACATATTCGAGTGCGCAAAGTTTATTTTATTCGCATCTATCAGAATACATTTTTCAGGATAAATAAAAAAAAATAAAATAATCAAATACAAAGGAGCCATAGTACACAGAAGAAAAAAAGATACAAAATCGCAGACAAAAGGACGCATTCTTACCGAGGAAGATTTAACAACTGATATTTTTTATCAGTTCTGAAAATAAAAAATAAAAACTTCTTAATCTTATGTTCGTGTTTTGAAAAAAAGGGAAATTTTGTGTGATTCCACTTTAGCAGAATTAAAGTAAGAAAATAATTTTGTTATAAAATGTTTGTTTATTGAAAATGTTTATTAGAGTGATCGCTATATTAAATGTTTATTTAAAATAGTTTTGTCATAAATTATTTTTTTATAATCTATAATGACGTCTTAGTTTGAGTTGAGTGCGTATTTAGGTGTCGGCTCGTCACTTGACTGTGGTTCGAAATTACGGCGGCCGTTGCCAATAGCCCTCTTGTGCGAAGATGATTAAAACCTAACCTATCATCCAAAATATTTAAACTAAAAAAATCTGCAAACCATATATCTTGCAATAATATATTTTAAGGCAAAATCATTTTTTAAAAAAAAATATGTAAACCTTTTCTATATATAAACACAAAACAAAAAAAAACCTTGTTCATTTTAATGAAGATATATTTATATTTGCCTAAATTCTTCCACGTGTAAAGCAACTTTTGTAAAAAGAACAAGTTAAAGAACTGTTCTTTTTTTTAAAAAAAAACAGAGCAGAAAGCAATTGTTCTTTAAAAAGAACATAAATATAATGGAGTAACGCCTTTCTTTTTTCCCGTGATGTTATGCAAAAAATAACCAAAATTTCATTTTCGTGTTCCTTATTTTAATTTTTATTTAAAAACTAATTGGAAATTTGAAAAAAAAAGCATCGAGGTATAAGGGAGACACACACTCAAGAAAAAGCATGGAGTTCTAAGATGAATATTTCATGCTGTTATGGCTCCGTACGTTTTAAAAGCCTATACTTTAACATAGAGAGAGACTAATTTTTATTTTTAATTAAAAAACTAATTGGAAATTTGAAAAAAAAAAGCATCGAGGCATAAGGGAGACACACATTCCAGGAAAAGAATGGAATGATTGAATGAATATTTCATGCTGTTATGGCTCCGTACGTTTTAAAAGAGCCTACATTTTTTTTTCGAGAGATTCTATTAATTTTAGGTAATAATTATTTCAACTCATTTTTGACAATAATCGATCTTGAATTCCTTTGTTTACGTATAGTGCAAATTAATATCGAAAAAAGTTTTTCAAATTGCGTATTTTACTAGTCTTATGCACTTAAAATAGAAAATACGTAGTTCCTTCAACATATTTTAGATAAAATTGAACTTTTGAAATTTCTGGTTTGCATTCTGTAATACGATGTAAAAAAAATAGTTCTTTGAACGCTTTTTCGTCTCTGGCGTATAACGCTGTGTTGTGCAAACTAAAATAACAAACTATTTATTTCGACTTAGACAAAATTAGAACTCTACGTTTCTTGTTAGCATTCTGAAATTTAATAAAATATTTCCACTAACTTTCCACTAGTGGAACTATTTCTATTTTTTAAATAGTTCCACTAACACAAAAATCATTTAAAATCATGGCTAATTTTGCTCGTGTTCCGCAAATTAATGACGAAAAACAGTCCCTTCAACAAAAGTTTGAAAAAATCAGACCCCTAATTAATCGTAACCAGACCTCGTCTAACTTTTCTATAGACAGTCGCCTTTTTTGTGTCTCATATGTCCTAGTACCGAAATTCCCACAAAAACGTCCCACTTTTTTTTACAGTCCCACCAAATTCCAAATAAAGGGGAAATATATAAAATAGATTTTAATAAACCTTTTTATGTATGCTCATTGCTAAAAACGTTATGAAGTTCTATACGTAGAGAGCTCTTAGACTTTTTGAAACCAAATATTGTTTTTAAAAATTGCTTCCAGTTGTGAATACAAATAAATACGCAGTACGTAGCAAAATGGGAATCATGTTGTAAATGTAAAGCATGTGTTATTATATAGAGAATAAAGATTCTATTTTGTTTTAGGAAAATAGGGAAAAACAAGTCATTTTATAAATAAATTTTAAAATGTCTAGTCACAGCTTGACAAAAAAAAATTTACCCAGAGTATGTCCTTCTAACAAATTTATGTGGCATTGAAAGTCCTTCAATGAATAGCTAAAAATGCAAATATATAAAATCCATAAGCTTTCATTTGTAACAAAGGTTTTAAATAGTTAATTTTTTCTATAAAATATTTAACTTGAAGAACTCAATGAATATTTTTTTTAAAATTGCTTCCAGTTGTGAATACAAATAAATACGCAGTACGTAGCAAAATGGGAATCATGTTGTAAATGTAAAGCATGTGTTATTATATAGAGAATAAAGATTCTATTTTGTTTTAGGAAAATAGGGAAAAACAAGTCATTCTTATAAATAAATTTTAAAATGTCTAGTCACAGCTTGACAAAAATTTACCCAGAGTATGTCCTTCTAACAAATTTATGTGGCATTGAAAGTCCTTCAATGAATAGCTAAAAATGCAAATATATAAAATCCATAAGATTTCATTTGTAACAAAGGTTTTAAATAGTTAATTTTTCAATAAAAATATTTAACTTGAAGAACTCAATGAATATTTTTTTAAAAATGCTTCCAGTTGTGAATACAAATAAATACGCAGTACGTAGCAAAATGGAATCATGTTGTAAATGTAAAGCTGTGTTATTATATAGAGAATAAAGATTATATTTTGTTTAGGAAAATAGGGAAAAACAAGTCATTCTTATAAATAAATTTTAAAATGTCTAGTCACAGCTTGACAAAAATTTACCCAGAGTATGTCCTTCTAACAAATTTATGTGGCATTGAAAGTCCGTCAATGAATAGCTAAAAATGCAAATATATAAAATCCATAAGATTTCATTTGTAACAAAGGTTTTAAATAGTTAATTTTTCAATAAAAATATTTAACTTGAAGAACTCAATGAATATTTTTTTAAAAATCATTTTAAAAATTTAAACAGAAAAATTTCAAAGATAGGAAATTAAAGGAAAAGAAACAATTATTAAACTCATTTTACCTTATTTAAGTTCTCAAATATACTTTTACAAAAGACATTGTTTTAATATGCGACTAATCATACCATTCAAAATGTCCTTGAAAAAAAATGACATCGCTTTTGTACATAACATAGAAAACCGATTAAATGTACTCGTATACTGAAAGATAATTAACATGACTGTATTTATTCATATTTCATCTAAAGGCATTATATTTATTTTACGTAATCTACCTGATATATAAGCAGCTTCACCTTAATAACACGTCATTTCGTTATTGTTGTTTCAATCATTCGCAATACTTTATTCTATTCGTATTTCATATGTTTGTATTCCTTAGGCAATTTTTGTAAATAAATACTGGTCAGGTACAGAATCCCTATTAACCCATTATTATTTGATGGTCTTGTTATAAATGCAGATTCCTTTTACAGATATTGGGGTAACTTTTATTGAATGATGAGTTTAACCACCATTGCAATAGAGTTGTACACTGAGAAAAAAAGACGTTTTTAAATCTGAGTTTAATCTATGTTTTCATTTTTTAATGAAACAATTTGTTTCAAATATGACGACCCAATACTTTTAATTCTTTTATTTTTCCAATTGGGCTGCTTGCTGCTTTGTTGACGGCTAAGCTTTTGCAGACTCGGCATATTCCCCTGAACTGAGAGCCATTTATCTGTGGCACCATCTAGGCGACTCTCACTACCAATTTTGTCGTTCAGATTACAATGTATCGGACCTATCTGTGAATGTTAAAGTATGCCTAGAAAATCCAAGTTAAATCAGTACTCAAGGGATCTTTAACATGCCACATAATCATATGACATGGGTGCCCAAGATTTTCCCATCCAGAAAATCTAACGACTCAGTCGGGGCTCTAACCCGCAAACTTGGACTTATGAGGCGGACACGTAATACCTCTCAGCCACTGAGCCGCCACATTCTGAAATACCAGACATACTCAGTTATAAAAAACCTTTTTAATCGTTATATAAATGTAGTAAGTGTTACCAGTGTAGCTAGCTGAATGGTTATTGGTTATCGTATAGGTCACGAGGTAGAATCATCTCTGAAGGACGGAATTCGTATTCCACCTATGAGCTCTTACCGCATAAAATAGAATCGTAAATCCGTGCGCTCTCGCACACTTCTGTGCAAGTGTGTGATAGCGCACGGTTTTACTATGTCTATGATGTAAACAAGGACATACTAAAAATAGCTGTTATCAGCTAAAAATTGGTTATCGTATACGTAGGTCACGAGGTAGAATCATCTCTGAAGGACGGAATTCGTATTCCACCTATACGGAGCTGTTACCGCATTAAATAGAATCGTAAATCCGTGCGCTCTCGCACACTTCTGTGTAAGTGGTGATAGCGCACGGTTTTACTATGTCTATGATGTAAACAAGGACATACTAAAAATAGCGCGTGAGGTTAATTTCTATTCACTTTTGAAGCATGGACATGCTTAAATATGAATACCAGGTGTTTCGTTGTTGAGTAATGCATGGTTTCAGAAATGAGTGTATGCAAATTTCAAACTTGAGTAATATTAACTCGGAGCTATTTTGACTGTAGATCAGATATAAGTATTTTTTATTCAGTTTTGAAAATGTCGTCTTTCGAGTGTACTCATACATAAAAAAAAATTGAGTATATATTATATATGCATCCTTTGAAATTATTACTAGCGTTTCTAGAGAAAAAAAACAGTTCGTGATTATAATTGAGATCTCTATTTAAAATGTTTATAAAACGAGATTCACTGATAAGAATTGCGTAACAGTTATCATAAATAAGCGTTATATGTGATCTCTATGGGTTTTTTTCCAATTTTAATGTAGGATTGTAGTAAATTCTTCGAATGACAATTCTTAATTATTTGGTTTAAAAAATTCATTACATAATCCAAATCTTTTAAAAACTATTTCGACTTTTTACAATACATTAAATTCTTAGTCACTATCTCTTAACAGTTATTAGGATTTTAGTGTATGTGTGGTTAAATTAAGCACCCTTTTAAATTGTTTGTGATGTTCTTTTAGTGTGAGAGCGTATCGTATAAACAAACTCCATTAAACATTTATAATTACTTGAGGGGCTGGGGAGCTCAGTCGGTTAGGCATTCACCTAGCATGCGAAAGATCCCAGGTTCGGGTCCGGGCATCGCCAAAATAACTGCCGACCTATAAACTGCCCCTGCAGCCAAAATTGTCCGACGAATAATACCCCGTGTGGCGGGAGTGCGCGTTAAATATCCTTCAAAGTCCTAAAGCTGCGTACGATGCCGCCCTTTGGTTACGTTGGGTTCCTACTCAGGTGTCGGCTCGTCACTTGACTGTGGTTCTAAAATACGACGCCCGTCGAATAGCCCTCGTGTTAATATGATAATTAATGCGACGATACTGCGACGATAATTCAAACTAAACTAAATAATTACTTGAGAGCTATTTAGAATTCGTTTTTAGATAATCATGAAGGCACTGTTTTATTCCATTGCTACATCGCTCTAATACTCCAATGCTACATCAATGTTTGACAAACTTTCTTCCACAGCTTCACCTTCTTTCTTTCAGCTTTGCATTTTACATCACTCTGACCATGTAGTTATCAAATTATTGGTTTTTAATATTATAACTTTAAATATATAACTAATAACGTAATCAAGATTATCAATGAGATTATTAATCCAATAATTAATTATCATATTCATAATCAATAATCACATCCGTATTATATAATCTTACAATTAATAATCATATTACTATTGTTATGATGCAACTAATTATATATAATTGAAATTTGTAATAATTTTTTTTATTTGCCTTTCATGAGTCAGTATTTACGATAGATAGAGGAAACTGTTGTAGTGTTTAAAGGTTACAACTGGCCAATAATGAAACATCTGTTTAAATAAACAAATTTTACTTTTTATGGGCTAAAACTGAAAGTTTTAATAAAAAACATGTCAGACAGTATGTAATCCCCCATTTTTTCACAATTCAACAAACTCACGCAAAAGTTTTTAGTAGCAAGTTTTTTAAATTACAACTTCACAATTCTACTTGGTAAATTTGTTATACAGAAAATTGGGGTATGAAAGATCGGCGTTATGAATACAAGATTATATTGTTGCCACAAAACGTCCCTTTCTATTTTTCAATGTTATTCTAATCTAAGATATTAAGATATTATCCAACATTTTAAACAAAGTTATTAAGTTTTAATATAGGTATGCAAGCTAGTTCAACAAAGTATAAGTACTCACCTTCAAACTATTATCCACAATAGCTATGTCCACACACATGAATAGTTCAGTTTCGATATTTCAGGCTTCATGAATCAATTTAGCATTGCCGCTACTGCTCCTTGTGTATCTGCGTCTCAGACATGCTAAGTGACTTCGATCAAAGGATAGAAAACAAAGGAACAAACTGTCATCTCTTACCTGCTTTTTGTTCGTTTCGAAATTAAAAAAAATATCTTCAGTTCAAAAACTTTAGTATCTCTGTTTCTTTGCAATTAATCTTGAATTATTGAAAACTTATACAAATGAGTTTGTTTTCGTTAAATTAAGCATGAATTTTTTTTAATAAAGGCTTTGAAATTTTAAAATAGGACACTATGGTTGTACAATGTTCATGGATTTCAAAATACATGCTGCTTTGGGATAACATAAATAGATATCTAAAAAAATAAATGGTAACATTTTTAAAATTTCAAACGTTCAACAATGGCATTAAAAATAAAAGTTTTGAAAAGAATAAGTATAAGACTACCAAAACTAAAACGGTAAAAATTGTTCCTGTAGATACTGCGACCTATCCTGGAAAGCATATGAACTTTTTATTACTTTATATATTTTAAACAAATGATATCTATATTTATGCAGTTTTTGAAATCATATAATTGAGAACTACAATTCATATCAAAATATAACAAGGGAAAAAAATCGGTTTTATTTTTTTTAAAGGTTATTTAATTTTAATAACAGTGATATGGAATAACTGCTATTTCAAAACACATTCACTTTACCAATCCTGAAATTCTCACTAATCTGTGATGGTCGTGATACAATCATATTAGATGAGCTGTTATGAGCTGTTATCGTAAGGATTTTTTTTACATAAAGAGACGCAAAAAAATTTAATCAACTTCTTGAAGGGCACGATATTTTTGCTTTCTACATTTAAAAAAAGTTGCCGAACGTCGGGTCTCCAACGACTTTTCTCTGTGTTAATCTAATGGGGAAAATAATTTTCGGAGCCAAATAACTCCAGCTGTATTGGGTTGTTTTTAGATGACTTTCCAGTTTTCATTCTTGCATTTCTGCGATTTCATTGATTGTTTTGGTTTTACTTAGTATATGCGTGTGGTTTTTTTTTCGTCTGCTCTGTGTTCTAATTTAGAGTTATTTACGTATAACCTGTTTTTATTCCTGCTTTTTATTAAACTATATATCAGTTTTAATTCGATTAAATTTCAAAGTGTGAAAAGCGTTACCAAAACGTCAATGTTGTTGGAAAAGGTCAGTTTAGATGATATTTTGTCTTATATGCAGAGAAATTTAGCGAAATTGTGGAACAGCAATTTAACGTGATTTAGGAATAGAGAAAAGCTTTAGTTCTGAAAGAAAAGTTTGTACACAACATTTGTTTAAGTATGGTAATAAAATGTTGCATTGTCCAATGGTCCAATGGCTTGGTTCAGATTACGTTTATTCCTTCCACATTTTATCACTGCCCTTCCTTTGATAGGTGCTCGATTAACACGTGACTTTGATTCACCAATCAAGGATCGAGAAATAATTCATTTTCATGCAGCATTTCTGTTGTACGAGACACCTGAAACATGCCCATAGGGTCAAAACTATGCGAGTGCTATTCAAAAAGTTTTCTCAAATATAGATTTACGTTTCTATGTCACTATAGGACAGTTTTTATAATTTTTCATTTTTTTGTATATTTTTAACTAAAAACATTGTATTTTCAAACTAACTCTATAAAAACAAGCTCTTTCTTAACAAACTAACTCCCAATCTAGCTATTTCTAAACAAAAAACTTTTTGACACCAACTCTTTGAATTCTATTGGTACTCTTCGTTTTTTATTGGTTAGTGCCATAGATATCATAGTCAAAGTATTAAATTGGCAGATCACGTGACCTCCAATGCTAACGAAGGGACGCGCATGGAGACCAGAATAAGAGGGCAATGGGGCCAGTGTTGCCACCAGTTTTAGGAGAAAAACACTACGAAAAAAATACCATTTAATTCTAAAATTACAAAAACATACCATAAAAATACTAACAAAGCGTATCACGTTTTTTTTTAAGTCACTAAAAAGATTCCAAAATGCAGCTAAAATTTGTATGGTCTTGTTTTGTAATTTTAGAATTAAATGATATTTTTTCGTAGTGTTTTTCTCCTAAAACTGGTGGCAACCCTGGCCCCAATGCCCTCTTATTCTGGTCTCCATGCGCGTCCCGTCGTTGGCATTGGAGGTCACGTGATCTGCCAATCTAATACTTTAACTATGTTATTTATGGTTAGTGCTTACTAGTTTATGGGTCATTGCCAAAACAAGGGATAAAAATAACGTCCTAATCTTTCAGTGACTTTAAATTATTTTTCCAAATTTGTTTTTGGCTTCTAAGCTATTCAACACCATGTTTGGACGCAGAAGAATAATGAAAAAGTTTAAAAATCTTAATTTAACCTTTTTCAAAAATTCGATCACAAATCTCCACTCCGTGGACTGTGCCCAAGAAGTTTTCAAAAAAATTTAATATCATATTCATTAAGTTCTTTAAAAAATGTTTTGCAGTATTTTGGTATTTATAAAAAAGTATATTACTTGCAATTTAAAAATTAATAGTGCAAAGAAAAAAATATTTTTGTTTGTTTAATTGTCCCTCACAAAATGTGTCCACTTTGTGGACATCAGTTTTTAATGCTTTAAAATAAAATTAGATTGTGCTACCAGCCATCACACTAAGTTTAAAGAAAGATAAGGAAGCCATATTGTTTTACAACTTATTATTACTAATGCAATCGTCATTTATATGGTGTATTTTCACACTGAACTCTCATACAGAGTGTTTCTATCAGCTAATAAGCCTTTTGTTCTAAAAATCCATGTATACATGCTCTGGTAAAGAGGGTTAGTTTGGAGTTTTGTCGCACTAGAGCTACACGAGGGCTATTGCTCTAGTAAAGAAGTGGATATGATTGACTCTGAAGTACACTCACAATTTTTGAATTAAACAATAATTTAAATTAGGATATTTTAAAATAATAACCCTTGCTTTTATTTGCGTTAAATCACTATTTTTTTTACATTACCGCATCTTTGATTTTTGGAGTGGGATTGTACGATTTTGAGCAACTGTTGTAAGGAAGATTTTTCAATGTTTTCGGAAGACATCGCTCTATAAAACAATAAACGGCTCAACGAATATGTCGCCAAGCTCACCAAAGTTACCAGAATATAAGCTAAAAGAGCGAATTGTGTTTTTTGCACCCGAGATTTTGACTAGAAATAAGAATATTTTACAACTATGATTCAATTATCTAAACTTGGATTAGGTAAAAAAAATCAGAAGTATATAATAGCAGATTAAATGAAAAATAATTGCTTGAATACAATTTAAGCTAAAAAAATTTTTTATCCCTTACTAAGAACGGGTACTAATTTGCTATTTTTTCTATAATTCCACTTTTTCAAATTGGTTTGATTGTATTGTAAAATAATAAATTGGAAATCAACAAAAAATTCGAACTAATATTAAAAGGTGGAATAATATAGACCTTTAAGCCAGCTATTTTTATCATATCAAAAGCCCTTAAAAAACCTTTCTAAAAATATTCAATACAGCCGGAGTAATTCAGCACCGAAACTTATGTGTTCCCCTTAAATTATCACAGAGAGGAACGTGAGATAATCTGCAGATTGATTGATATACTACGTTAACATGCGGGAAAATATTTAATGGTTTTATCTTCTCAATGATAATACTTGTGTTGTTTTTTTAATTAAAGGCATATAATTATTTGATAAAATAATTTTTTATTCTTATATGTATCTTTTTTTGTCTTTATAAACAGTCGGGGATTTACATGTCGTGAAAGCGCTGTTCTTTTTAGAAGTTTCAGTGTTTAACTTGGGAAAAAAAATAATTTTCTAACGCTAAGGAAACTAGATTAAAACATGTGCTCGTCACTGTACGTTGGCAACGTAATTTTTTTTAAAAAATAGCAAGAAATTAGGAAAAATAATATCGAAACCGCCTACGACGATTGAAGAGTTTAGTGGAAGAACGTGCTAAGTAACCAAAAGGTGAAAAACTAGAAAATGAACTTTAAAATTTTTCATTTGCACTTAGATACGTTACAAACGGCACTTACAAATGATTAAAAAAGATACTTAAGTTAAAGTTTAGAAAAAGGGGAAATCTTTAAAGGAGGAAATAACATGTTCATTGACACAATAAAAATCTCAATTTTTTTCTAAAGTGTCACTTAGCACGTTCTTCCACTAAGCTCTTCAATTATCCTGTGACTTTAATACTCAGAGAAATTCTTACATTATGCAGATGGACAAAAAAAATTTAAAGGATAAGATGTCATGCATTTCTAACAAAAAGATTTTTTTATAGTGCTACAAAATAATGGTTACACAGATGAGTGAAATTGGCCGTTTTAAGACAGTGGATCAAAAAGTATAAAAGATAGATCTCTGATGTCTTACCTTTCTAATAAAAAAGACATTTTCAAAAAGACATCGGAAGCGGATGAACAGGATTTGGAAGATAATACAGACGGACAGAAATCTCCACGACGTCAATCCTACTTACTAAATTTGTTTTTAATTATTTCTAAATAAAAATGGATTTTACGATAAAAAGCTAGAAGTAAGAACTAAGAAGCCGTACACGTAACCAATAACATGAATATCAATTTGACTTTACAAAATCCAATTCACCTTTATAGAACGACAAACAAACACATGACGCAGAAAAATTCGCTTAAAAATTTATCTTCTCTTAATTAGATATCACTTTTTTAGACAAGTATTGTTTTTCACTGCTTCAAAATAAGACAAATCTGCAATAAGAAAATTCAATTCACTCACAAGCCATCTTAAATAGGGCCTAGTTCATTCAAAACATCTAAAAAGAAACTTCTAATAAATATTATGGAAACAAACACAAATGCGATGTCGTAACCGGATTTTTTTAGCTTACTTTCCTTTTATTTTAATTCGAAAGAATTAAAAAAGAAATGGAAAAGTAAGCATTGAAGTGATGGAGATGTCCGTCTGTTCGTCCATAGCCTCCTTCCAATTTTGTTTCTATTCATCGGATCGTAAAAATTATTGTTATTGTTATTTGTTAGAAAATTATGAGATCAGACATTTATCTTTTCTACTTTCTGGCAGTCTGTCTGTACGTCGGGGCGTACATCTGTCTTCTGCCTACCGACGGGTACCGATTTGATTTTCATTGATGTTTAATAATTATCCATTTAAATCACTGTTACTACATCAACAATCGCATGAGAAACTTAATTTAGTTAAAATAATATTTGAAGAAAACATACATATTCGATACAATTTTTTTTGCATAAAAAGCTGGTAAGTTTTAATTTACATTTTATTGTTTATTAGCACGTATAATTCTGTAAAAGCATTAAAATACAAATTATTTACTAGGCTATTTTTGGGGGGGGGGTGAGGGGGTGATAGGGGTTGCTTTTCAGAAAGTATTGGAATTGGAAAATCACACACCTTGAGAGATTAATAGAAGGTGAAAAATCGTTTGCACGTAGGTTTTTTTATGTTTTTTTTTTTGTGAAAATTATAAGTTACTGTTCGAAAGTTAAAGATAAAAGTTAAATTGTTGTTATGATAAGTTTTGCTTCCATTTTGTCATTTTCTTTACTACCACAGAAAAAAAAACATTCTACCACAGAAAAAATACATTATTGCTTCAGTTAGTTCAAAACTTGGATCCTTTATTCCAGCACGGTTTGTCAGATTAGAAGTGCAATTCGAACTAGCTAAAGCTAATATTACTACCGATTCTACGAAATTCAATCACGTGCTGTCCGCCGTCACGTCGATTCTGACATTTTAAATTCGATCAACGATTTGGTTTTGAAACCACCTGACACGAAAAAGTATGAAACGCAGGATAGATTGGTCCAGATACATTCTGAAAGCGAGTCGTCCAAGATCCGAACTTTACTCTAAGGACTCGAGTTGGGTGACCAACGGCCATCTCAACTATTAACGCGCATGCAAACACTCGCCGCCGATAGTAGCGTAGGCGATACGCTGTTAAAATCTCTGTGGCTTGGTCGATTACCAAGTGGGACCCAAACTGTTTTTACTGCTCTGGAGCGCGATCTGGATAAATTGGCCCCATAGCTGACAAAATAAATGACCTTACTGGTCACAATCATACAATCTGTCGCTGCCGCTCCCAATGACAGAACTTCGCAGTTAGAAGTCCCCAAGTACATCTAATTAGCACCTGCGGTACTTGGGGGGGGGGGGGGAGTACTGTGGCGAACCAACTGAAGTGAAGTCACTCCTAAGAACTATCCCTACGAACTGAAGTGAACTGATCCATAAACACTTTTACTTCACGCCAACTTGTGCATCGCGTTCTGGCTCTTCTGTAATTTTTTTTATAAATGTTGAGTTAATCTTTGAATAAATATTTAATTTAGAATTACCTTCTGATTTATAGGTCTCTTAAACTTTTAAATCCTATATATTCATCATGTTTGTTCCCAAGCGCAAATATTGTAAAATTCAATAATTCATCTTACCGTCGTTATTCAAAAGTACAAGGCTCCTTTTTTTTTGTGGCTTTGTCTTTGCAAGTATATAGAGCTGTACCACACCTCGGAATTACCTTCTCAGGGCCCTTAGAAACTCTTTGAATGATCAACACATGATTTAGTTTCATAGTGTTATGTGTTATGTTTTGGATTTTATCAATTTTATTCTTATTTTCGACCTATATGTAGATTTTATAAGATGTCTCGATTTTATTTTCAAATGAGAAATCGATATATGGATAAAATTCTACGGTTAAACCGCGTGGATTCTTAGATTATTAATTAGAAATTTTTTTACAAATGCATATGGATTGTCTTCCGAAACTGACATGGAGATATAGTTGTTGATTCAGTTTCCTGCGGAGGCTTTTGATTTAGTAAAACAATGTGCAAACAGATTTTAAAAAATATTATCCCTCTCCTGTTGTATCCTTTTTACTGCAATTTATGATACTACAGATTCGAATCATCGTAAATATATCAAGAAATAATACATCAACGTTTGATTTGAAACGTATTATGACCCAGAATGCACCGCTTCCTTGAAGGGCAACGTCAAATTTCCCAGCATACACCGCTTTCTTGAAGTTGACCTCATATGGTTCTGCTCTATACATTTCGAGGACAAAAAATAGAAAAATAGAACAACTGTATATTTTTCTTTCGCTGAGTTTATTATAACATTTTTTGCGAACAGTTGATGAATATCTAGGGGGTTTTTTTTCAAAATTGTTGCATCCATGTTTTATCCATAACAGCCATTTTATCCATAAAAATAAACAAAGCAGCAACTTAGAAACAACTCCACTTTTTCCAAATAAACGTCTTTCTTGTTTACAATTTTCACCTTTTCCATCATTTCAATATTGGATCAAATTGGCGCATGCCGCATACTGCAGTATAATATTGTGCAATAGAGGCAATAAACCGTGTTATATGTTAAATCTTTTCTAAATTAAGTTTACCTTTTATCAATTTCAAGGTAAGGTATTTCTGTTCCTCCATTCTTTATGCTTATCTGAATGTTGATTCATAAGTAGTTTCATTTTGTTTCAACAATGTAACCCATATGCAAAGATATCTATTATGATGCGGGTGGAATGATCATTCGCTAATTTTTCAATTGCAAATCTAGGTTTAGCTAAAATTGTTTTGATTTTTTTTAAAGTTTTTTAGTCCTGTAGTTGCAAGTCGTTTTATTCTTTCCAGGATAAAAGCAAAACTGAAACTAGGACAGAATAGTTTTCTTTACTTTACTTTACTTTTAAAAAAAAGGTGCATTTCCGTTATATACTGATACTAGTTAACTCTTTGAATTAAAGGGATAACATTTACTTTTAAATTAACTTCAGTTTACATTCTATTCAGTTCTTCACTTATAAATTCGCCATTGTCATCTTATTTCGTAATTCATGTTGTATATGTTTCAGCTGTATAATTTTTTCAAAGAAAATTTACATTCTGACAATAAGTCAGTGCCTCTTGTATCCAAAAATTTGTATTGGCGGATTTTGGAAAATGCAAAAATAATAGTTGTTTTGTCATATAGCTTTTTCTAGCTTTACAGCTTTTCTAAACACATTATGGGTAAGTGGGACTAGGATTACATATCTCATGGTGATGTTTAAGAATTGGCTTGTTTCATATGACATAGTTCCTTCCAGCTTTCATTCCTGCATTTCCTTCAATTAGTGCTGTGTCCCCATGTGTCATAGATTCACTATTCAGGGCTGAAGAAGCAATTAATTTTAATTTAGCACTGTTGCCATTCAAGGTCTGAAACATGGCCATTCCAACAACAGAAAAACACATAAATTTGGATTGTCACCAAGATTTTAAAAACATGCCAAGCAGCACTGGGATATTAAAATTTACTGCCATAGTGTTCAAACCCTGAAGTTTATTAATGTAGAATCATATAAATCAAGTTTCCAAAACATTTAAAGTTTAAATACTGTAGATTTAAATAACAACTATAAAGTAATAATAAATCATGGCAATTTACAAGAAACTAATGTGTGTTCCTACTCTCCTTTTCCAAAATTTACCACTTGTCTAAAGACGTTTCTGTTCTATAATGTATAATACTACAAATTCCTCTATTGCTTTTGTAGACTTAGCTATTACCTGGAAAAAGTGTGGATTTCAGTTTTATGTACACTTGAGTCCCATTTATCCGAATCCCGGTTATTCGAAATTCGGCTTAACCGAAAGGCTCCAGAATTTTTTTGCTCAAATATGAAATGTATACGCATACATTAATAGAGAAACACACATAATACATACATAAATAGAGAAACACACAAAAAATAAATACGTACTTACAAAGTTGGATTTATTTCTCAAAATAGTAATGCAGTAATTTTTTTTATTTTTTGGTTGGCAAAGCAGCCCTGTCCTGTCATATATTAAATAAGACAACATCTAAAGTAGTGGCTTCATCTTACACTACCAAGTATCTAAGATTTTTGTAGCTTCCGTGTGCGCTGCACTTCCCAGACTCGGAATTAGGAAGCGTTTCATAGGTCCCTTTCGGCCAATAAGAACGAGGCGAACACTCTATGACTTCAAATTTTCTCTACTCCAGCTTTTTTCCAGGTGTGAAGTGGATGATTCCCTATTACCCGAAAATTCCTATGGAATTTCGATTAACCGAAAGTGCTTCGGTCCCGTACCTTTCGGATAAACAGGACTCTACTATATTTATTTTACATTCTTACAACGTTTTTTTTCTCCAAAATTTAAAATACTTTTTGCATTTCAGATTGAACTTAATATTGATCATCATGGTGGACTGCTCCTGTCTTAAAAATATTCCTTACAGAAATGTCAAATTGCACTATTATTATGTAAATGCTGGTATGAAGTTTTTTAATCATTGTATCTAAACATAATTTTAGTGTTATTATGAATTTCCACTATGAAAGATATTTTAAGAAAAACTTCTATATCCAGATTTTTCTTAATACAGTAGAATCCCACTATAACTGTTCCCCAGGTTTTTGCAGTACCTTCAAACCCAATTAAAGCCTTATATCTTTAAGGAATTGTAAAACATAAGTGGTGGGGTTCGACTATAATATCTATAAGGGGCTGTTTTATAGTAAAATTAATATTTGGTAAGCAAATAGATTTCTATATGTATTTCTAACTAAATGTCCCGCAAAATAACAGTTTCAATTTTTTTGAAAGTTCACTCATTCAGATTAATTAATCAGCTAAGAGGATTGGACCAACACCACCTAGACTAGAAGGCTGAAGCACTAAACAACATAACGTCAGATTAATAAGCTGCTTATGAGATTTTTTCCAATAATTGCTTGATTCTCTTTACCTTGAAGGTAATATGAGATCCAGTTACGAACTATCATTGGTCAAAGCCACATAATAGGTCCACTAATATGACGTCAGGCACCTTAGTTCGCCGGCCTTCTAATTTTGCAGTAAGTATTTATCTGACACAATAGATTCCAAGGCCAAGCTCTGTTTAAATACATATGGGTGCAGGGCAGCCCAGGTGGTTAAGGTTTTTGCCTTGCATGCGAAAGGTCCAGGTTGGAGTCGGGGCATCGCCAAAATAATTGCCGCCTATAAACTCCCTGTGCAGCCAAAAATATTCGCTGAATAATACCTCATGTAGAGAAAATGCGCATTAAATATGCTTCAAAGTCCCAACGCTGAGTACGATGTCGCCCTTAATGGTTGTGTTGGGTGCCTACTCGAGTGTCAGCTCGTTACTTGACTGTGGTTCTAAATTGAAACATCCCTTGCCAATAGCTTCATTTAGCTCTAGTGGGACGATAATTTAAACTAACCTTACTTGTTTCAATATGCATAAGAATAAAGTTACTTTTTATTTCAGCTATGGCATGCGTCATTCCTTTCCTTCCCGTACATGCCAAAGAAATTGGCATCTCTGCTGTTTCACTTGGCTTCATCTATTCCTTCATGCCTCTGGTCACCATGGTACTAAAGCCCTTCTTTGGAGCAGTGGCCGATTACTTCGACAACCTGAAAATGCTGCTCTTTATATTCATAGGAGTGATGATGGTCTCTTCAACACTGACCGTGTCTGTACCTCGTAAGCACAACATGATCAGCAGCGAGGTCAGATGCATGGCCACCGGTACTTACCTGTACTTCAAGTCCAAACCTAGTCAGGACTGCATGATGGACATTGTGACTTCCAAGCCTCTGCAGTGCATTATGCAGTGCTCCGAGTGCACCGCTTTTCAAGATGTGCCGTCTCTGAAGAAGGACTATACCGAAAGGATGTGCATGAAAAAAATATTGCATCGAGTGCAGACAATAGTTCACTTGAGAAAAGAAAGCAATTCGACACAACTGTTCAGTGTTCAAAATATGAAGTTGGACGACAAGAATATGAACACGCTCTGCTTTGTTAACCTCACTTTCACCTGTAGCTCTACCTGTGAGCCGGTTCTTCAGGAGTGCTATACTGGCAAGCAGGAGCCTGAATACAGCAGTGACCAGTTCTGGCTGTTTCTGATCTTCGCCACCATGAGCGTCAGCCTTGGTGGTGTGGTCTCTTCCTTCTCTGATGCCATTTGTTTCAACGAGTTGAGGGAGAACGGGCATTTGTACGGAAGACAGAGGCTGTGGGGGACAATTGGCTGGGGTCTGTTTTCTCCATTGGCGGGATACCTGAACGAGCTGGTATCAGGAGACTCGTTTCTGAAGGCATACCAGGCAGGCGCTCTGGTACAGGTGATACTCCTGATTTACGACCTCTGCATCGTCAATCGGCTGAAGACCAAAAACCTCAAATGCTCTCAGAATATCTACAAGGACTTTGTAAAGGTTTTTTGTCAGTTCAAGATGATGGCTTTCATGCTGTCCGTTCTGGTCATTGGTGCTTTTACCGCCCTCATGTGGACACTGCTCTTCTGGCATCTGATGGATTTGGGGGGTACCAGTGGTCTCCTGGGCTTAGTATCTGCAGTCCAATGTTTTCTGGGTGAATTAGTGTTCTTCTTCTTCGCCGGAAGGATTATTTCAACACTCGGTCCCTTCAACATTCTGAGTTTGAATTTCATCTGTTTCGGTGTCCGCTTCATTGCATACTCCTACCTTCGTAACCCTTGGTTGGTGCTGCCCATAGAGTTGTTGCAAGGTCCCACCTATGGACTTTTCTATGCGACAATGGCCACTTTTGCACATACTTCTTCTCTGCCTGGAACTGAAGTTACTGTACAAGGAATGGTGGGAAGTGCTTTTGAATTTGGTAACTATGCTGTTTGTATTCAGAAAATATCTTCAACTCTGCGCATGAAACATGAGAAGATTAACTAAGGAAACAACATCGATTATTAGCTGAAAGTTTATTTGGTGGTAAAAATATTACATGTTTCGTCGAGTCTCACTAACGCTCGCCTACTTCAGAAAAGAACACAACACAAACTGACAGTTGACAGCGTGAAGCTGTGAAACATGATGTATCCGAAAAAGGTCTGTAGAGGGGTTGATGGGAATTTTGCATGGGAGAAACATTATTTTGTTGCTACGAGGCTTTTCCAAGCTGTTTGAGTATTTGTGAGACTCACAGAAAATGTAAAATGTGTACCACCAAATATACTATTTGCGCTAATAATCTACTTTGTTTCTTTCGTGAATCCTCTCATATGTTGTTTGTATCAAACCATTACTCCCTTTAAAGGGGAATCGAGTGGGTTTCGAAACTGAAGCGTCTCTGTGTTAATCCAATGGAAAAAAATCATTTCCTAAGCCACATTACTCAGGCTATATTGAATATTTTTACAAACGTTTTGTTTGTATGATAAATGTAGCTGGCTGGCAGGGCTCTATATTCCCACTTTTCGAAATTGGTTCAGATATTTTTGTAAATTTTCAATAATATAACTTTACAACAAAATATTTGAACCAATTTTTAAAAATGGGGTTATAGAACCCTGTAAGTCAGCTATATTTATTACATAAAAAAACAGTTTGTAAAAATATTCCATACAGCCAGAGGAATGTGGCTTAGAAATATATTTATATCCATTGGATTAACTCGGAGACACTTTTGTTTGTTGACTCGCTGCCAATAACTTTATTTTTTATTGTAATAATAGATAGATACTACGCTTCCTGGAAAAAGTTAGTTTATTCAGGGCCCTGGGAAAATGTTATTATAAGAATTATACTAAGGGCTTTAAAAAAACATGACCTCAAACAAATTTTGTTGAACTTTATTTTTTCTTCCTAGTAAAACTTTCAACATTCCCAGTACATGTTCTATATATCTCTTTTTCATAAATTATACAAAAATACTGTTCTATTTATTTATCGAAAAGCTTTCGATGTCTATATTATTTAACATATTTATTGTAAAATGTTTTTTAATGAAATGTACTCTTTTTTTTTTATAAATCCTAGAGTTTTTTTTCCATCGCATGCTCCTAAAAGTAGTGTTTTTATCAATAGTTATATCTTAATGTGTCATGATGATCATAAAATTTTGCTAATAAGGTATTTTGTAATTTTAGGTATGATGTTTGGGAATCTATTTGGTGGCATGTCAATGCAAATGTATGGTGGAGTTTTCACATTTTTCTGGGCTGGCATAATTTCCTTTACATATTGCCTCATCAATATTTTATTTTATGTTCTTTTGAGGTTCCTCGTAAAACGTAAGTATTGGGAACTTAATATATATGTGTACACCTCAAGGGCGGATCCAGGGTGACAATTTGGGGGGGGGGGGGAACTTATAATAAATAAAAATTATTTTTAGTTAAAATTATTTTTTAATTATTAATTTATTTTTATTATTTTAATTACAATTTTTAATTACAATTATTTTTAATTACAATTATTTTAATTACAAATATTTTTTTTTAATTACAATTATTTTAATTACAATTTTTTAATTACAATTATTTTTAATTACAATTATTTTTATTAATTCAATTTTTTTAATTACATTGTTTGGATTAAAATTAATTTTTAATTTATTTTTCCATTGTAAATGCAGTTTTTTACTATTAATTTAGTATGTAGTATTACTAATTACTTTTTATAAGCATTAATTAGTTTGTATTTTACATAACTCATATTTGTATTATTTAATAGATAATTAATGTCTTATTTTTTTAATAAAAATGGGTTGTTTCACGGAGAATATCTGGCAATAGCTCTGCGGTTTTGTTTTCATGTCTCCCGAATTACTGTTGTTTTGGTATTCGGGAGTGAGTTTCCGAAGAGAATATTTTAGTTGTTAATTTTTTTAAATTCCAACTTCTTTCAATGCAAGTTTTCCTTGATAAATGATTAAAACAACCAACAGTACAGCAATAAGTTGTAATTTAAAAATAACAAAACTTAGAAAACTCAATTTCGAATAGCAACAAAAGTAATTTGAGAGACATGAAAACAAAACCGCAGAGCTATTGCCAGATCCTCCGTGAAACAACCCCATTAATAGTAACAATTAAGAAAAATTTAATTATAGAATATTTTTATTTAAAATTTAACTACTTAGATAATTTAAATCACCTGATTTGTTGTACAGAAATTAAACGACAAGCTTCTATTATTAAATTTAATTGTAAAATGATTTGTGTATAAATCATTTTACATTTACTTAGTTTATAAAAACAGTAGTATATTTAACATATTTCAAAACTTAATTATTTAACTATACTGGTAGTTAAACTATATGGTAGTTACACATTTAATTAAATAGTAATTATTAAAATATTAATCAATATTCTATCTAAATTTCTAAAAAAAAAAACTTCTTGATTTGTATGAGAAGTTTATATATCCATTTTAAATAACTACAACTATGGCAACCAGTCGCCAATAGCCCTCCTATAGCTCTAGTGCGACGATAATTCAACATAACCCTAATCATTTATGTCGTTAAAATATATAAAAATAGTAGCTAGTTTTTATAAAATGTACTTAAATTTTAAACAGCAATTAAAATGTAATGAAAACAGAAAGCTTATTATAAATATTAAATACAAATACATCTCAATGAAATAAATGTTAATCGTGCAACAAATTGCAGTTTTGATGCATTATCATTAATCTCGTTAATTATTTTAATATCATTGAGTACAGGAAATGTCAGAAAATTTTATAAATTGGAACTTACTCATTGATTAGATGAAGAAACCCCCTAAAAACTATTCTTCTTACTCTTACTCGCATGACATCTATTTTGCTCCTATGAAATGTAATTGAGACATACGAGACCGAAGGCGCGAAAAACTCCGATTGAAGCATTGAGTCACCTGCTTAGACGCCACATTTATTCCAAAAGAAAAAAACAACCACCCGTAATATGGTCTCTTTGGTTATCAGTTTAAAAAATCCAAGTCAAAAAATCAAAATCTTGTTCGCACGAAACAAGTAACTCATTTAAAAAAAAATCGACGCCACACCACACGATATTTTTTCAGACTTGCCGTTTTCTTATTGTAACCGATCCGACGCGTTTTTCCATTTTCTTCAAAACACAAGCTTTAAAAAAACACAAAATTATAGTGTTATACAAAAGCCGTAAGATTTATTACGCCAGCTGCAAATGTTTAGACATTTTTATAATTTTATAGAACGATTTTTAAATGAAATTCATAATATTGGTCTTGTTGGCTCCACCGTTCGTCATCGGTAGTTTGCTTTTTAAGTATACTATAGTTTAGTTTAGTTTGAAATATCGTCGCACTAGAGCTACACGAGCGCTATTGGCGACCGGCGTCATAATTTAGAACCACAGTCAGGTGACGGAGCCGACATCTGAGTAGGCACCCAACGCAACCGTTAAGGTAGACATCGTACGCAGCGTCGGGATTTTTGGAGCATATTTAACGTGTACCCCCTCTACACGGGGTATTATTCGTCGGACATTTTTGGCTGCGCGGGCCGTTTATAGGTCGGCAGATATTTTGGCGATGTCCGGACCCGAACCGGGGACCTTCTGTATACAACACGAACGCCTTAACCGACTGGGCTCCCCAGCCCCTTAAGTATGCAATAACTTTAAGGTTTCGGTTAACCGTCTTTATACCTTTATGGTCAAAACATATATTATTAGGGCTCTTTGGAAAATTTCTATTGTTGACAAAATTTTAAATTGACTACATTAATTTGTGTCTGACGCGTAACAATAAACATACTCATTCATACTCACTACAGGTACTTTACAGTAGAAATTACGATAGAAAAAAGCGCGAAAAACTCCTAACTTATAGTACACTTATTTCACTTGTATTAAGCAAAATAAAAACCCTAAAAATGAAATTTAAAAAAATAGTCATAGTGGAATTTCATTGATTTATTAACGAACAAATTGCACTATTATACTTGAAAACGAATTCAAATATATCTGTCAATATTTTATTTCTATGTTTTTTTTATACTTCCTTCCTATTCGAGAGGATAGCCGTCGTTTATCGGCGCCATAAAAAATGTATCTAAAATCTTATTCCCGCCAAAATTGCGATTGGCTTAAAAATAAATCCGAAGGGAAGGGGGGGGGATAGTTTTTATTTCTTTTTTTTTAACATTGCGTAATAACCTGTTCCCCCAAAGCGCCCGAGCTGTAATATTTTTTTCCATGTTCTAGTTCTAAGTTGAGAATGCAACGAGTTGTAGTATAAATATAAATATTTGTAAAAAATAAAAACATTTCTTTACAAGTCGATTCTATCTAGTATGAATTTTAAGATTTTTGGGGGGGGAATTTCCCTCTTTCCCCACCCGTGGATCCGCCACTGGTACACCTACACCTCGTATTTTCTTGAATTTTACAATTATTTTCTATTAAAAATATTTAGAAATTAGGCTTCAATTAAATGTGTGTGGTTTTTTTAACATTTTGATTTCGGCATATACACATAATAATTGTAAGACAGATACTTTTCTATTTAGCCACTAAAAATCAAAATTTCCTGACGAAGCCACTTCCCATATAGGTGATATATGATGTACCATTTCATTTGTATCAATATCAACTAGCATTTTTAAATGATCTCATTATTCGAAGGACTATTTAAGATTGGAAAGGGACAAACTTTAATTTTAATTGCAATATTTTTTTTTAATATATATATTTTGACTACTTTAAATATAGATTTATATAAATAATATTTTAAATAAATAAAACTGTCAAACTCGGTTACAAGGGTCTTGTTTATAACTCCATAAATGTTTGGTCCCTTGAATTGCTCATACACTATGTTATAATGTATGTTATATGTATTTAATACTTCTGATATAATTGATCTTGCTTATAAAGACAATTTTTATTTACTCCTTGGTTATAATGCCAGAAATATACATTTATATGATATCCAAAATGCCTTCTTAAAGATTCTTTTTTAAATATACATATTTACAAATTATTTTGATTAACTCCTCGTAATAGCACATAAGGTTAATATTTATTCAATTAATATACAGGGTGTCCGTAAAAGAATGTTCGAGTTTCGATGGTATATTACGGGAGTTTATATTATACTAAATATAACAAATCATACATGACATTAAGGGAAACTTAATCTAGTTTTTTCAATAAGTGCTCAATGTGTGCGCCTTTAGTGATACGGCACACATCCAAACGAAAATACAATTCTTCCCATACTGTCTGCAGCAAGTCCAGAGTAATGGAAGCAACAGCCTGTGCAATTCTACCTTTCAAGGTTGGTAAATCGTGGGGTAGGGGTGGAACGTAGACCTGATCTTTTACGAAGCCCCAAAGGAAGAAATCACAAGGCATGATGTCAGGTGAACGAGGTGGGGTGAACGGCCAGGGTAACAGAACTCGGACATTCTTTTACGGACACCCTGTACTTTCATAACTGATTAATAATGTGTGTACATAATACATATTTTACGGGATTTTCTACACCTAATATTCAACCTTGTTTATAATGTTACTCATTTATAACCTCGTAAACATTGTGGTCTCTTGAATGACGCTATAAATTGAGTTATACTTTATGGTTAATATAGTAAATAATACTGTACATAATTAATATAGTATATATAATAGTTAAGTATTTGGATACTAAACTATCATGTGTAATTGTTCTTTTTTTATTCATAGAAAGAGTAGAAGCTGTGGTTGCAGTTCCTGTCGAAGAATCTTCTTCATTTATGTAAAATATCTGAACTCTTCATTTGTTATTTAATTTGTAAATAATGTATTGTGGGTCTAACTCCAAGTATGCACCATATCACACTATTCACGAAAAAGAAGCAAATCAGCAAAGATAATTTTTCAGGATAATTTTTTATTATCCATTGTTTATCATTTTAGAAAAATAAAGACGACTAAATGTATACCAACTAATATGGGGATCAATTTAAAATTAGTTTCAATCGTTTCAAATTTCTGATATTTTTCCAAAAAGATAATTTTTCAGGAGAATTTTTTGTTTTTTGTTTTTCATTATAAAAAAAATAAAAGATCTACTTAATGTATACCAACTGATATGGTCATCAATTTAAGATTAGTTTCAATCGCTAGATCTTCAAATTTCTGATATTTCACTTTTTAACCCTTATGAAAACTTATTTGTCTGATATGCCTCTTTTCTGTGCATGTTGCGATGTATTGTCTTTAGTTTTATTGACACCAAATATTTATTGCATTTATTTTTATGTCAAGTGTTGAGTTTGTACACTGAAATGATCTGTTATTTAATTTTTAATGAACATTTGGGATTTGTAAAGTGTTTTTTTATAACAATTCCTTAGGATATCCTGAAAATGGTTTTTTTTAGTTGTTTTACACTTAAGATTTATAACATTGATCTTTGCAAGTACTAAAGCAAATTTTATACACTTGTGGAATTTTATAATAATGAATTTTTCTAAAAAAAAACTACTAAACATTTTTCATACTTTATTAACTTGTATTATTATTGTACTTATATTATTTACTTGTACTTATATTTATTTATACAATCGATATTTTTTTCTATCTGGGATCATTAAATAATCAAAATTTGTTATTCAAATCTAAATATAATGTAAAAGGCTTTTACAAAAAAAATAGTACAACTTTATTTTTAAATTATTAAATTAATTACGATTTCATATTCCACATACCAATATAAAATTTTTTTTATTTTTTATCAAATTTCAGATCTTTAAGTATTTTTTATCATTTTTTAAACTCTGGCGAAAAGTGACCCCCAAGTACGGTAGTATTCTTTGTTGAACAAACATTTGACACTGTTCTTAAACATCTTAATGTTGTTGAAAAAAATTAATAATGATGAAATACTTTTTACTCAAATTAGGTAACCAATATCTACTATATATATACACCTCTGCCATGGGCAGGTAAGCTGCAGTAACTAGCCTAATAACTTGCACCACTGTTGCTAGCACTCAAATGCTTTAATTCACAGGGCCGGATTTCTAAATAGGCTAAGTAGGCTGTAGCCTAGAGCGGCATATATTTTGGGGCGGCAAATTTTACGACCAATTAAAGTGGCATTCGGCATAACAAATTATTATAAAGAAACGAATATTTTTAAGAAAGAAAACAAATAATTTACATTAATGCATAAACTGTTAACTTATATATAGTACTAACATTTCGTAGCAAACATGGTCGCTGCGAGGGCAGTTCTACCCCCTCTACCCGGATTTCGAAGTTGAAAGAAAAATAATAGAACAGTTTAAAAAATTCGCCTATTTTGCTTTCAATTCAGTGTGTAGAGGTACATAGATGATTCGATTATGTGTGGATTTATTTTAAACAGCACATATCACCCTATTTTACAGCTAACCAGCTACCTTCCCCGAAGGGGGAGAATATTGTGACGGGCGGCAAATCAATCGTAGCTTACAGACAGCAAATTGTTAAATCTGGCCCTGTTAATTCATAAGAAAACATACTGAAAAATCCTAACAATTTCAAAGCGAAAACGGTGCAATTCGTTGTTGTTACTGTAGTTTACCTGTCCTCGGAGGATCTAATAGTTTAAACAGCATTTTTTATTTGAGAATGTTTGTCAAAAACATTTTTAGCGGTATTTTTTAAAACAGGGTTGGCATGGTTTTCGTTTTTACCGGCCCCGGTAAATACCGTGGTAAAAAAAGGTATTTATCATCCTGGGAAAATTTGTTTTTCCCATGTGGGAAAACCTAATTATTTATACAACAATTAATTATCAAATGTTATTTAATAGGATTAATTACAATAATTTTAATTTTGTATTCTAAAAATATTTATCATGGACTTAATATTTTAAAAAATTGACCAAACTTAATTATTTTGCATCTATGGTAATATAATAATCATGTACTTTTGTTTATTAGTTAAATGTTCCCATGTACATAAACATAAATAATTATTAAAATATTGTTTGTGGTAAATATTCATTTATTGTATAGCTAGGATAAATAATAATTATTGAGTTATGTGATGTCTACTAAATTTAGAAATAAAATCAAACGACTTTACTAGGCTTTTACAAAGTATAACAGCTATAATGGAGATGAGGGGAACAAAAAGCGTGAGCTTAACAATGGATCCTCCACCCAGACAGTGGCACAAATACAATGACAGCCAAAATACAAAGATTAGGATATAAACAAAAAAGAAAATTTGATGTTTACTTTTATAAAACTTTTTAATTAAGAAGAATTTCCCAGATAAGGCATATTCCAGAAAGAAAATTATTTCCCAGTTTTTCTCGGGGAGAAAAGGGGTATTTACAAATTTTTCTTGGTATTTACCAGTTTTTCCCGCTGGAATGGAAAATATTAGTTTTGGGTGGGGGAGGAAACCCCAACCCTGTTTTTAGATATTTATTCATCATTTGAGAGGATATAAGCGAGATTACTGAGATTTGGTTAATACTGGCGTTTTTGGAATTGCATTGTTAGTTATATAGTCATGTTATGATGTTTTAAATGTTTGTTGAATTAAATAGCTTGTGATTATGTGATAAATTGTAGCGATATTTCTTTATAGTTTTTAACGTTTACTTGAGTTTTGTAAAAAAATTAATTTGAGCAGTTAGCATTGTGGATATATGATCTTTGTGTTTCAGGAGATATTTAAATAAGGGTGTAGGTTACAGATGTTGTTATTGTTAACAATGTTTGTATGTTAACCTCGTTAAAAAAAATTTAATTCTATAGAAGAATTTGTTACATTGTTTTCTTTTTAAAAGGTTTTATTTACTAATGTTGATATATAAGTGAAATCTATGTGATTGGATAGTCCATGTGTATACATGGCAAGCCCAAAAATAAGTGAGGTCCATAATTTTTTTTAAAGCACTGTTTAAAAAAAAGCTTCTATGTTTAAGTTTAATAGAATAAAAAATTGTTTAGTAAATTATTGTCCTTATTTATTAACAGTTGTTGTTTTAATTTGTTGCAGTTTAAAAACCTTGAAAAATGTACAAATTTAATTCTAAGAATCATAGAAAAAAATTTTAACTCAAACTGAACGTGTGATATTAAATAATATTTTTAATGTTATATAATATTGATATTGTATAATGAAGTAAAAATATAATTTTAAATAATGAATATTTTATATTCTAAAAGTATTAAGCCCTATTTTTAAAAGCTACAAAGTGCATTTTTTGTCACTGTATATTTTGAGATTTTGGTTGAAGATACATGGGTTACATGCCTTAAAAAGTTTATTATTTTTTAAAGTAAAATAATTTAACAATTTTAAATATACCAGTGAATAGAAAAATGTATCGAGCTTTATGTACTGATAACAATACATGCAAAGTGTGTCAAATTTTTTCTAAAAAGAATTATTGCATTGTATGCATTAAAAATATTAACTGAATTTTATGATACATAACATTTAAAAAAACTTATTTGTGATACATTGTTGTTCAAAAAATATATCAGTATAAAAATAAATTGTTTTATAATTTTTTAAAATTCCATTTTTTTCTAAATACTCATCTAAAACCTGCCATTTATTTATATATACTGTGCATATCTTTTTAAATTAGTTTTCCATCCAATCAAAATTGATTATTAAGGGTTACAGAACAATATGTTGTATTGTGTATAGGAGCAAAGAACTTGGTTGTAATGCACACTCAGTCCATACTCTCTAATCTGAAGTATAAGCTGTGGCAGCAAAAAAATGCTGAGGGTTTTTTTATTTATTTTCAAATACATCACACTATAGAGTACCTTTGGGGCTCGGATGGCCGAGTGGTTTGGACCATTAAGCTAGTAGTCTGCACACTGTAACGGGTGCTGGTTCGATTCCCGCCTTCGCCCTGGGTGTACTTCCTTTCTCTGTGACAGTAAAAATTCTTTGTGTCTGTTGTAAAGCTAATGTTAGGCTATTACCTTCATTTAGTCGCGTGCATGCCATGTACCGACCATTATACGGTTGCCTATGGCAACACCTACGTTTTTGTGTGTGAGATTAGTTTTTGGAACAACCGTTGTATCTTTTGAAACGGAGAATAAAGTTTGTTCTTTCCGTTCATGTCATGTCTTACAATATCAAAAGTGGGGTAAACCAAGCGATTTTAAGTGTTTTGAGTAAGTTTTGAGTTAAAATGGCATTTTTATCGCGACTTCGGAAGGAAGCTTTGCGTTACATTGCTGACGAGTTGTCCGAGGACGTTTCTTCCGTTGCATTAAAGGTCCCGGACTTGAAGAAATTGATTTTGAGTAGCAAGAACTACGATGAAGAGACGGTTCGAGGAATGGTCGAAGGCTTGGCTGAGCAGGAAGAGCGCGAACGACAAGACAAGCACAAGCGAGAACAAGCCGAACGACAAGACAAGCGAGAAGAAGCCGAACGACAAGACAAGCACAAGCGAGAACAAGCCGAGCGGGAACATGCATTGGAGCTTAAGAAGTTAGAAATTGCTGCCAAACCAAGTGCAAGTGAAGTCCTGACTGACGCAGTACCTTTAGCGCCAAAAGTCGATTGGCAGTCACAAGTAAGAAAGTTTTCTATCTGTAATGAGGATATCAGCCTATATTTAGTTCATTTCGAGAGAGTTATGAAACGTGTACAAATGCCGAATACGATGTGGATGGCATGTTTAATCAACCAGCTACCAAGCGAAATTGTTCAAATGATAATGAGGGAGCCAGAAGAACAGTCAGAAAGTTATGACTATGTGAAGTCTCTTTTGCTTAAAAGGTACAGATTGAGTCCTGAAAAATTTCGACAACTTTTTTATTCGCATGAAAATACTGGTAAGTCGTGGAAAGAATACTATCACGAGCTAGAAACGTATTTTAATGGATGGACTGTAGGACTTGAAGTAAACAGCTTTGAGAGTTTAAGAGACCTCATCATAACAGATCAGTTAAAAGCTCGTACGCCGCCAGAAATAAGAGAGCACTATTTGGACCAGTGGACAAACATTAAAACTCCTTGCACATTAGCTGAAAAAATAGATGAGTTTGTCGAACTCAGAGATGTTTTTAAGAAAACTGTACAAAATAATTATAGAACCGGTAACAACAAATTGTCGAAAGATGAAAATATCGCCAACGGCAGACAAACGGAGCCAAGTAGAAGTACTAATAATCAAACTATTTGTTACAACTGTTATGAAACCGGCCATTTCGCACGCGACTGTGTAAAGCCAAAACGCCCAAAGTTTTGTACCGCTTGTAAAACAGAAGGACATGGTACAAAGGAGTGTCCAAAGAAAATGTTTTCCCCTTTAGTCAATATAATGTCGTCTTTAGACAGTTCCAGTAATAGTACGATGAAGAATATCACCATACAAGGAGTAAGTACTAGCGCTCTCATAGACACGGCCGCTGACATTTCAATGTTAAAATATAGTTTCGCCCAAAAATGTAGCGGAAAAATACACAAGAATATTGTTACACCAATTAGAGGAATTGGAGGTGTGAGGAAGTCACTTGGGATAATCATGCTCAATGTAACTATCGACAAAGTAAATTTGAAGGAAGTGATGTTTTACGTAGTGGCCGATGATACTTTTGAAGGACCTGACGCACTTATTGGCAATGACATCATTGATTCACCAGAGATAATAATGGTTAGAAGTCAAGGTAAATCCAAGTTAATTCATATGGAGGAATTAGACTTTTTGAGGGGTTATCAGATTGATGAAATACCTGATCGTGTCGTCCTAAAAACCCTCGAAAAGGTCGTGATTGAACCACGTACAGTTCAATTGGTAACAGTTTTCAGCGCAAGCGATAGTCAAACTGGGCCTATTTCCTGTAGCAACATAGATGGTGCGAACAGTAGCATTACGTTGTCCGTACATGATGGCAAAACTCAAGTACCGATTGTGAATTCAAGTAACGCAAACCTATGTCTGAGAAAAAATCGTGTAGTTTTGCGAGGAAATTGGGTGCTTGAAAATAGGGATTCCAAAGTGAAAGATGTGGATTCAACACCGGCCGTTTTACTATCAAGAGAAATAGTGCGTAAGCCTATAGAGATAGAATCCATGAAAGTTGGTCCATCAATAAATGGAGATCAACGAGGAATTTTGTGCGACTTGTTAAATGAGTTTAGGTTGTGTTTTGCATTGAAATCAGATGAACTGGGATGCATTAACAACACCGTAATGCACATCGTTGAGACACCAGGGAGTAAACCTGTTGCCCGCTCACCCTATCGAGCTTCGAATTACGAGAGACAAGTTTTAAGAGAAATCGTACAAGAATTGAAGGAACAGGGAGTTATTCGTAACAGCTCTTCAGAGTATAGTAGTCCTGTTTTGCTAGTGTCCAAGAAAACTGGAGACCACCGAATGGTGATTGATTACAGGCATTTGAATTCTCAGACAATTAAGGATAAATTTCCATTGCCCTGCATCGATGACTTGCTTGACAGACTGTCTGCTTTAAATATATTCTGTATCCTTGATGCTTGCCAAGGATTTAATCAGATACCGATGGATGACGAATCTGCAAGAAAGGCAGCGTTTACTACACCTGATGGGCATTATGAACCTACTCGTTTGTTTTTTGGATTGTCGAACGGACCTCCTGTTTTCCAGCGAGCAATGTCATTAGCTTTAGGTGATTTGCTTTGGAGCGTTGTATCATGCTTTGTTGACGATATATTTTTCGGTTCCATTGATTTCGAGGAAATGGTGGTGAAGCTTCGACAAGTACTCGAAAAGTTGCAAGAAGCTGGAGTGACCCTGAAGTTATCTAAATGTGAATTCGGTATGTCGGAGATTGAATATTTGGGATTTGTAATTGATAGAGATGGAATACGACCAGGTCCGAGAAAGTTAGCAGCCGTTGCAGAGTATCCAGTTCCCAAGAACAAAGATGAATTGCATCGTTTCCTTGGTTTAACCAGTTTTTTTCGTCGGTTTATAACACGGTATGCTTCAATTGCGGAGCCGCTCACAAGGTTGCTGAAGAAAGATTTAACATATGAGTGGACTGATCGTCAACAAGAAGCATTTGAAAGCTTGCGGTCAAAATTAGTGTCAAGACCAGTGTTGAAACTGTTTGATCCGCGTGATGAAACTGAATTGCATACTGATGCAAGTTCAGTAGGGTTAGCTGGAATGCTGTTACAAAGAAATAACTCGCATGCATTTCAGTTAGTTTACTCCGTAAGCCGCCGTACAACTCCAGAAGAAGAAAAATACCACTCAAGCCGTTTGGAGTTGATAGCTGCTGTATGGTCTATGACAAGACTTCGTCCTCTTTTGCTAGGTCTACGATTTACGTTAGTCACCGATTGTTCTGCAATAACATACTTGAACACACAAAAGAACATCAAACCTCAAGTAGCGAGGTGGACTGAACTGTTAAGCGAATTTGATTATGACGTTAAGCATAGAGAAGGTGCTAGAATGGCTCATGTAGATGCCCTTAGTCGTTCACCAGTCGAAGAGAGAACCTGTACACCATTGCATGAAATAGATATTGCTAGCCCTGTAGAACTAACAAAGGAACCTAAGGTGTTTTATATTTCCACTGAAGAAGACAGAGTTGCTCTCATACAAGCTCAAGATCAGGACTTGCAGAAGGTTATACTTTCTTTAAAAAAACCAAAGGCCAATAGATCGCTAGAAGAAAAGAAACTAGCCGATAATTTCGAGTTGGTTAATGGAATACTTTATCGCACCCACTATGAATCTGGTGATAAAAACAAGGAACGAAAGTTATTTGTAATGCCAAAGTCTATGAGGAAATATCTTGCAGTCCGTTTTCATGACTTCTCTGGCCACTTTGGAGTCGACAAAGTAATTCATATGATCCGTCAGCAGTTTTGGTTTCCAAGAATGGCAAGTTACGTAAAGCAGCATATAAGACAGTGTGTAGTATGTGCTTTTACAAAAGTACCAGGTGGGAAAGCTCAAGGTAAACTTAATACCATTGCACCTGGTAGTCGACCCTTTGAAGTTGTACACATGGATTTTCTTGGCCCGTTCGTAACGAGTTCAGCTCGCAACAAAGAGCTTTTGGTTTTTGTCGACAATATGACTAAGTTTCTGCGCCTTCGACCGTGCCCAAGCTGCTCAACTAAGAGCGTTTTAAAATGTCTCGATGAGTTTACTGATGATTTTGGTTCCCCTAGGCGAATCATCACAGATAGAGGAAGCTGCTTTACATCCTCATTATTCGAAGACTATTGCAAGAACTTTGGAATAAAACATACATTAATTTCTAGCCAAAGACCTCAGGCCAATGGGCAAGTTGAAAGAATCAATAGAATACTTATCCCAATGATTTCTTCCAATGTTCAAACAGAGTCTCATAAAGATTGGGATAAAGTATTACCAGAAATTCAAAGATGTATTAACTGGTCTCCTAGTAAGTCAACTGGAAAGCCACCTTTTGAGCTTCTGTATGGATACACACCAGTAAAGCCTGGACATTTTCCTCAAGATCTACTACCATCGTCAAATGATTACGTAAATCCCAAAGAGTTGCAGAGAGAAGCACAGAAAAGTATCTTAGTAGCACAAGAAAAGATGAGGAAAAATTATGACATTCGTAGAAGCAATGCGTATAAGTACAATCTAGGGGACGTTGTTGTTGTAAGAAGATTACCTGAACAAGCTTTGTTATCTAGTACCAAAACCCAAGTAAAGTACAGAGGTCCTTTAACAATCATCGGAGTTTTACCCTCCGATACGTACCAAATTACTGACCTACGGGCCGTTGGTCAGGGAAGAAGGAGGCAACGCAATTATACAACTACAGCCCATGCTTCTCAAATGAAACTTTTTCATTTAGCTACCAGCGAAGACTTATCGGATGATGATAACGCTACCGAAGACGAGGATGTAGATTTCAATGCTTGTGAACCTCCTAACGCCAACAACGGTATACGTCAATCAAGGTGCAGCTATCAAAATGAAATAAGGAGCGAAGATAGAGGTAGACCGAAGAGGATAAAAATTTTGCCATCTTACCTGAAAGACTACAAACTATATTAAGTGGACGAGGACGTCCTAAAGTCAGGATGGTCGAATGTAAAGCTAATGTTAGGCTATTACCTTCATTTAGTCGCGTGCATGCCATGTACCGACCATTATACGGTTGCCTATGGCAACACCTACGTTTTTGTGTGTGAGATTAGTTTTTGGAACAACCGTTGTATCTTTTGAAACGGAGAATAAAGTTTGTTCTTTCCGTTCATGTCATGTCTTACACTGTCTTACTTGACGAAGGCTTATAAGCGGGTCTCTGATCAAGCACACAAGCCGGAATATATATGTACCCTACCCCCTAGAGTACCTGTTCTATGATAGCAATTCTAGATATTAGACTTTTAATATAGTAGTTACGCTCATAAAAAAATGGACTAATAGTGGAATCATAAAAAGATAGTAACATTTTTTCTGCATGTCTTCCTTACTTGTAAGCTTTTCCTTGTAATTAACTTTGGAACATCTATGAGATGCTCTGGTTCGTGAATAAAATATGAAAGACCTTTGGTTCATCAAAAGAACCTTCAGATTGGAGAGTGTGGGCTGTATTTTGTGATGTATTCTATGTATCAAATCTGAATTGTACTTGTTCTGTTTGTTCGATGTACTGTACTTAAATTGTAAATATTAATAAATGTGTGGAATGTAACTGGTTTATATAGAAATAAAGTTTCAATTTACAGTATATTCAGCAGATTATATTATTATTCCTATAAAATACTTCTAAACTAAATTCCGAAACAAAAGGTTGCATGTATGCTAGATTTTTTTTTTTTAAGTTGTTTGCAAGTTAATCATTGCTGGGTCATTTTTTGCCGAAATTGATTTTAACTTACTAATTTATATCATGATACATTTAGGAAGAATTAACACTTTGTTAGATTCAATTAATCCAGTTTATAGATAAGATGCTGCTGGAATTAATTTTGTGAACAAAAAGAAAATACAATTTCAATTGTTAACCCTTTCAGTCCCAGTGATGCCATTTGGCATCATCATGTTTCTGATCATAATTTTTAAAAAAATAATAGGGCTGACATAGGGAAGTTATGTATTGGGATTAATACAAAATATTTTCTAATAGAAAAAAGTTTGAAGAATCGAATGATGTGCTTTTTGATATCATAAATGGCTATAGACGATCAGAAAAAAAAATCTAAAATGGTGCCAAATTGTCATTGGGACTGAAAGGGTTAAATTCTTACTCAGTATAAAAACTGGAGACTGATGCATCTTGCTCATAACTCTATAAATTCTTAACTCTTTACAAACTTTCCATGAATATATAATATATATATTTTTCTTGGATAATTAAGTCCTTTTAAACAATTACAAAATTGCATTGTTTAAAACACCTTGCTAATACATCAAGCTTTTTAAGCATTTCAATTTCCTAAAAACATGGAAAACTCAGATTTTTAATACAATATAACCTGGTTATAACATCTTTCAATGGACCGCTTTAAAACCTAATAAACTATTAACGTTGTAACAAGGTTGAAGTAAACCATGTAAAATCTGTATTATATACTCATACATATTATTAAAGTTATAAAATGACATCTATTTTAACCCTATGTGCTATTAGTAGTAGTTTAATTTCTCCTTCTCTAGTCAATTATTTTTTTTTGGGGGGGAGGTAAATAAATTTCAGATTTGGCGGCTTTTGGCAAAAAAAAAAATAATAAACAGTCGAAACGATTTTTCTAATTTAAAAACTCTTTAAGGATTCCTTTTCGATATCATATAAAGTATATTTTTAACGTTATAATAGGAAAGTTATGTGAAAATTGTTGTTTTAAGCCAGATATTTCATTAAGGTCTATTGGAAACTCAAATGACCGAACATTTATGGTGTTATAAGAGTTGTTGTTATAACGAGTTAGACTAAGTTTAAAACAGAGGCATCTCTAAGTAAACAAACCTCGTGTTTACAAAAAAGATCAAAAATATATTAATTATAATATAAATGAGTGACAGTATGTTTTTTTTATAGAAATATCTAGGAACTACTAAACTCAACAAGCACACATATTTTGTAACATTTTTATTTGCAAATCAAAATTCAAAAAATATTCATAGCATTCATTGACATTGTCTGTACAGTCATTCAAGAACCTAATAATGCCTCAATAACATTTGAATTTTAATAAGTTTTTGAAAAAATAATATAGACTAAATACAACATCACTTTCAAAGTCTAAACAATCAGATTGTATATATGGCATTTTTTGAACAATTATTTTTAACATATTGAACAAATTAGTATCATTTCTCTCAACCTAGTTAAGAATACAAGTTTAAAGAAGCATTCCAGAACGCATTTAAACTTATTAAATTCTTGCAGAGCATTTATTTATTAACAGCAAAAACTTCATAGGAACATACACATTCTCATTTATATCAGATCAATACATGCTTCTCACTTTTTTTTTATTATCAAGTGCAACCATTAATCCTGAATTTGGCGATCTTCCATCAAAGTAAGAAAACATTAAACAGTTTCTTCAATGTCCACGGAACATGAAACTCGGATCGTAACCAAAATTCATCACAGGAACAGGATGGATGAAAAAGTCAAGTCGTAGAAAAAAATTATAATTTACAAATTATGTACAGGTTCATAAATTTACATAAGTGGCACTGGGTAGCATAATATACAGCTGATTGATAGTAGTAGAGAATCGTTGGAAAATTGGCAGATACGAATAGCAAAGACTCAAAATGTGTGAGCGTTGCGGCAAACTCCACAACCTAGAGCAAATTCTTCTCCTGTTGAAGGGTGCTTAACGTGTAGTGGGCATTCCTCTCCTTCTAATTGTTTAGCTTTGGGTCCTGTTGAGATAAAAAAAATTTACCAATTTAATAATTTTAATTTCCAGGCTGTTTTTATTTAATTTTCAAGCAAAAATGGTCACAAACACTTATTAAAACAGTTTAACATACCTCAATGAAAATAGATGTGAAAATTAAGTTAGTATTTTCCCTCTTTACTCATTTAGAACCTATTATATCAGTCACATCTAATAATGATTACATTATATATGAAGTAAAGTATAAAAGGGTATTTCAACAAACTTTTTTTAAATAATAGTTATTTATGCAACAAGTGTGAAAAGTAACACTTTTTAAAACTAGTGGATTTTATTTCACGAGCGAGGTACGAGACAGTGAAATAATGACACGTGTTTTAAAAAGTTTACTTTTCACACGTATTTCATACACTATTTTTTATAATTACGTGAAAAAAATCAAATATCATTGGTTCAAAAATATATTCACGTGCTAATTTGCAGAAGATCTGCATCGATAAATCTCTGGAACTACAAAAGGCAAACTTATTTTTTAGTTCAAAGTCAAACATTTGAACATGGATACTGATTCAAAAATAAAATAATAATAACATTCACGTTCATAATATTTATAAATAAAGCATATCATTAAATTTCTGGATTTTATGAATATTATGAAATAGAAATTTTACTTGAAATGTTGGCATCTCATGAAAAGAGTGAAAAAAAAAAATTTAACTGCTTTTGGGTGAAAAAAAGTAATTTTTTTATCACTGTTTCTAAAAAGTATAACTTTTCGCACGCGTCTGATATTAAAATTATAGTGTAAACATCGGATTTTTTTCACGCAATTATAAAAAAATATTTGTTTGACTCCAATTTATAAGAGAGTGTCTTAAATTTTGGTCGTCATTGACTATGATTAAGTCCTTCAAAATTTAATAGTTCTAGTTTTCCCCTAAAGAAATCATGAATCACCAGGTATTGATTATTTCTAATCGTTAATGTAATACATCAATACAATATTAATTGTTCTTGAAATAAATACATGCAGAAACCAACTTTGGAAACAACAAACATGTCAAATTTATAAAAAAATCAGTCTTAAAAAATCTATAAAAATAGGCTATTAAACTACAACATACAAATTTTTTATGTACCAGACAGTACATTTTTTTCAACCTTGTGTATGATTTGTTATTAATTCACAAATAATGCTAGGGTACAATACATAAATAAGCTTGCAAAGTAATCACTAAAAGATAAACATAAAAAAGCCCTTACCAGCAGGACAATGGGGAAGTTCTCCTTTAGGAATATTTGTGACTCGTTGGAAATCGTCATGGCAAGCATTGCAAAAGTGAGTTGTTCCAAAGCAGAAGAACACAGCTACTGAGCAACAATATCTACATTTGTATTCAAGGAAATCTGTACCGTGCTTGGGACACATCTGCAAACAGATTAAAAAATTGATGTAAAACATAAAAATTATTTAAAAGAAAAATATTTAAATCAATGGTTAGGTTAGTTTGAATTACCGTCGCACTAGAGCTACACGAGGGCTATTGGCGACGGGCGTCGTACTTTAGAACCACAGTCAAGTGACGAGCCGACACCTGAGTAGGCACCCAACGCAACCGTTAAGGGCTTCCTTGAAACCAAAAGCTGCATTTTCAATGAGCCAAAAAAAAACTATTTTTATTTTATGTCTTTACTAAAGTTAACTTATCAGTACAATTTAAAAATCAAGGAAAATTTGCTATTCTTAATAAAAGAAAATATCAGTTCAAATTTTCCAACAAGTTCAAAAGAAATTTAAAACTACAATTCTTTATCTCATACACATATCCAAGCCCCAAGCAATAATATTGCCAGATACATACCTGAGCCCTGGAAACATCCGAACATGCCCCACACACCAGCTCGGCTGGGTCATAGTCATCTCCGCCCCCTGCTTCAGCATCACACCTGGCTTCCCCACCATAGTATGCCTGAAACATTAAAATAATTATGATCCATTTACTTAAAAAAAGAGGTTACAAGGTCAACCCTATTCCTTCAACCACATTACATATTTCTGGCTTACTAATGCTAATGGACAAGTCATTTCCAAGAAAACACTGAGGGGGAAGTATGACTATGAAGCTTCCTTATTCAGCAAAAATGTTGGCATTACCTTTTCATGCAAATTGTTAAATTGCGTGGTGTTACGTTGTCTCGCTTCGTCGCTGCCCATGATGTCATGGACTTTGATTTGATTGTGTTTGGGACAGCGTTGTGGTGGGCGTCACCTAGTCGTGTATATAAGCTTCGGCTTTAGTTAACTTTTTTTTATTATGAGATATTATTACTATCAGATATAAGATCAATATTACTTTCCTATCGTTCTGCAGTGTTAATGTTTTGTGATGATATTTTTTATATACTTTGAAAACGAGCTGTTCTTCTCTGAATCAATAAATCTAATGTGTTTCAACTCTGGCTTATTTTTTCCACTGCGCGACTATAACCGAATAAAAAGAACTGCAGTTTATGGAAGAGTTAACTGATAATGTCGAAGCATGATAATTTGAAATGCAGTAGACACCCTCTTAACCGGCTTAAATGGAACCATGGGCAAGCTGGTTAAGCAAAAATCTGGTTAAACCAGAGAAGATAAATGAATTAAAGTTTGGATGTACATTTGATTGCTCATTTATACAGTTCCTGGACAAATTATTAGACGCAATGCAAGATTTCATGTATCAATCAATGATGAACAAAATACCTTTAGAAGGACATTTGTGTTCCTAAACTTAAGCTATTGAATAGAAAATACTATCTGCTATACTAAATACATATATCGACATCTTTTTTAATGATATGGCATTCTTTGGTATGTTTTCATCATTACTAAAAAAAAATACAGTGCGTTTAATAATTTGTCTAGGGACTGTACATAGATGATATTTTCCTATAAATAAGAACATATAATTAAAATAAAGCTGGCATTTTATCAAATATATTCAAGCAAAAGAAACATATTAAAAAAATCAGTTTTTTTTTTTAAAGATTAGATTATCGGAAACTTGCCACATAGTTTCGGCATTTTTATGCATCAGTATCACATCGTTGGGATATCCATAACATAAACAAGTAATTTTTAATTAATTTTTACATTTTAAGGATAACAAAAATTAGTCCAGTTAAAGCAGATATCCCATTAAACGGACACAGTCAAGCTAACAAGGAGCCCACTGTACAGTAGATTCTCAATAAACCGTCACGGTTATTACTAGTCTCTTTAGAGCCATTAATGCTATAGATTGTGATAGAAATTAATGAGCTTTCTGCATTTTATGTAAGCTGCTAATTGTGAAACTCCTAAAAATGACCAAAATAAACATGAAAAAGCAAATAATTTCATTTTTTAACTGGAGTTAGTCCACCAAAGAAATTTTAATTTCTGTTGACCATCGCATAACTATCCAAAAGTTACAATGTGACTTCGATAACACTAATATCCATACCTTTTTACACTTGAAGCAGACATAGTAAGCATATCTATCCATGGCAAATCCTGCCGGGTCTTTGTAAAATCTGGCCCCTGGTGTGGTTATTGCCTCAACACTTTTCAAGCCTTCGTACTCCAGCCTCATCAGGGCCTTTCGTTTGACATCTTCAAACAGACTTCTAGCAGGTTCGAGGTGGTCTTTCAAAACAGGATGATCCATTGGAGCCTGAGAAACAAAACGTACAATGAAACCAGAATTAGGTAAAAGTTCAGATTAAATAATTTTTTAGTTGAGTTAATGATACAATGCCTGAGTTTTATACTATAGAAACTATCACTCACAGCTATAGCAATGGATTGTAGCTGTAAGTGCAAATTGTTGCAATCTCAAGAGTAAATACAGACCTGCTAAGTCTCCGGATTTAACCCAACAATATCATATTTTTAACTGCTTTCTGAATTTCCGTGTCATGTGCACCAAATGATGGCTTTTAGTAAGGGGGAACATTAAACCTTCTCTTGACGCCCGAAATCCGGAAAATGGTTGTTACAAAGTTAAATATGGAGAGTTGGCAAGTTGGTTGATTGAATTACTATTGGAATAGAGGCACAGTTGGCAATTCTATACATAACTACAATCTTCATGGTCTCCAGAATACTCAATATCATAGGCTATAAACTTTAGGGTCCCTAGAATACAATCTCAGGCATAAACATAAACAATCTCAAAGGTATCCAAATTTGTTGTTTTGATTAATGTGGACTTTGATTAGATTTACATAATTAAAAACATGTATTCAACTGATTTCTAAAAATAAAATGAACAAATTAAGATATTTTAAATAAAACTCTATAAGTATGCAAATCACCTGGCAAATTGGACACAAGGAGAAGCGAAATGTGATTCTAGGTCCAGACCACTTTTTAGATAGAACTGCATGACAACAGTTTAGATGAAATACATGACCACAAGTGAGCTGAAAAGGAAATGCATGATGAGTAAAACAAAAATGTAATATGGCAGGCATAAAATTCCTACTAAATTAGGGATTGTTTTTAGAATTTAATCTAATTTTGATTTTTTTTAAATATTAAAGCAAACTGTATCCTCTTAATTTGGGGTGACATAAATTAGTTTGCATATTATCATAGTTTAGAGTTTACATAACCTTTTTTTTTTTAATATCTCTATATAAACCAGTTTGATTTCAAAATCATTAAGTAAGCTCTAATTAGTTTTCAACACAATATTATTATCAAATATTATTAAATAACCAAAATTGAAAATTATAATAATATGAATAAATTTTAGTGTAAATACAAAAAAACACACATTATAAACTTATTAAACACATTATTAACATGCAAAGTAACTGAAATTACATTCTTAAAAAAACTTAACCAATTTTAAAACTCTGAGGGATTTGCAAATTGAAGTGTAAACTTGTTTTTACTGCATGATTTTAAAATTTAAATTTTTAACTAAAAATCTTAATTTCATTAATTTTCTTTATAAATGTATCCGTCTAAAAATTATGTGGATTGATGAAGAATCAGACAGTCAGGTGTCAGGTTAATACGTATGTATCCCTCAGAGCCAAGGAATTACTTATAGCCTTAGCAGGAAAGATATTGGCGCAGCAATCGGGCTACTAACAGGTCACTGCGCTCTCATAGACACCTGAGCATAATGGGTGTAAAAGATGACATTCTCTGCAGGGCATGTCAACAGTTTGAGGAAAGTTCGTTTCATGTTCTCTGTGAATGTGACAACTACTCTGGACAGAGATTTGAGTATCTTGGGTACCATTGTATCAATGCCTGGGAAGTTGATAATTTACCAATCAGGGAAATTCTGAGATTCATTTCAGCAATCGACCTACTTTGAAGTTAAACAATGGGGTTATAGACCAGTGGTCACAGTGCTTGGCCTTGATGGGCCGTGCCCACTCAAGTCGTAAGTCATCCCCAGAGGGTGAAAAATGAACCAACTCCAACTTACCTGCACTGCAGGTGCATAAGCAAGAGCTTCAATGAAGCAGATCATACACATATCATCTGCATCCTGCTTAAGGTTTGACACTGCCCCACATCCGTGAAGGCAGGGAAGACAGGTGGTTTCGTTGTTGATACCCCCACACATGTGGCCACAAGGGAGGATTTTGGAACAGGAATTAGCAGCGTATTCCTAGGAGAAAAATTAATTTAACACATTGTTAATTTTTTTAGTTATTTAATAATATTTTAATAAAATAAAATACAGTCGAACCCCCGTTAACGCGAACTCGAAGGGAGCACCTAAACATTTCGTGTTAACCGTAAAAAAAAATTTACATTGAACCAGTGAATATTTTTAAAAAATTAAAATCAAAAAAATATTCAGTTCATGTTAAGCAAAATTTAGTGTTAAGCGAGTTCGCATTAACGAGGTTCCACTGTATCTGAAAGAGTATTTGAAAAATAAAGTTTCTTTTTTAGACCTGTCAACTGTGGCACTAGTGGAAAGTTAATTCAACTAAACAACCTGCCAACTCTCCAGATTTAACTCTGTAATAACTATTATCTGGATTCTGGGCAACAAGTGAAAGTTAAATGTTTCATTCACACTGCTCAAAACAATTAGGGAGCACTTCGGTACTTTTGTTAACACTCTCAGTTCAACGTTTTATTTTTATTTTAAAAATCTAAAATTTGTGAATAGATTCATTATACATCCAGGATGATATGGTAAAAATTACGGAAAAAATCTAATTTTTTAAATAAAATTTAAGGGGGGGGGGGGGGGAATAGGAATCATAACTTTTTGAATAAATTATAACAATAATTTTTTCATAACTTTATTTGTTAAGAAGTTAAAATGAATTTTCAAACATCTAAGAATGGCAAGTGTTAAGAAATTAGGGTCATTTATTTCATAAAATTTTTGGGAGTAAAATTTTATTTTACCATGTTTTTAATATTTTCATTTAATTAAAACCAACATTATTAAATTCTTCAAAGACATGATTCGTCCATCATAACGATAAATAGGTGCAAGCTCAACTTAATGAGAAAAAAATCGCAAGCTGAAGATTCCAAATGGAATTATTGGGGGTGAAAAGGTTTTAAAACTATGAATTCCCCTAATTCTTTTGAGCAGCGTAAAATTCAGTAATTAGTACATATGACACAGAAATTCAGAAAATGGTTTAAATCAGTTATTGATGGGTTAAATCTGGAGAGTTGGCAAGACAGTTAAAAATATTTCATGAAAATCCCATTTAGCAATAAAGCAATTGAGGGAAATTAAGGATTCTTTCTATTCTGATCAAAAAATTGATTGCTCTTATAATAAAGTTCTTAATTAACAGTACTGCACATAATCAATAAACTGTCTCCAATCTTATAATAACAATTTTTGGATTACTGAACTGGTGAAGTAATTGTTTAAAATTTCTATCTGAAATAAATTTCAGCATATAGATTTATTAAAAATTCGTTATGAATATAGTAGATTTCGTACCGTATATATAGAACACATCAAAGACAAAATATTATGCAAGAACAGTCAAGGCGTACTTCGCTGGTTAATTAAATTTTAGACTCTTTAATATTTAACATTAGACCATAGGCGGAAGTTATTTGGTCGATCACTGGCCTATCGACAGTACGAGTCATACATCGAATGCTCCAGCATAATGTGAACAAATTGGCTTGGTTACTGAACTGGCGATGCTAATGTTTTAAAATTTCAAATAATTAAGTTCCAGGGCGAATAGATTATTTTAAATTATAATAATAGATATATTTTTACCATAATATATGACCATCAAAGATCAAAATATATATTTTTAGAGTAAAAATAAAAAAAATCGTGCATAAGAGGGTAACAATTGTGCAGGTAAAAATAGTATGAGAAGTTGAAATATAATGCATTACCTGACACTCTGGTTCATTGCAAACGTTTCCAATAGACAACAAGCCTGTGCTGCTACTGGAACCACAAAATCTACAAACACCCGATGAGTTAGGTTTTCCTAAAAGAAAAGTTTTATGACTCATTAATCCATTTAATTATTTGTCTTCATTTTCGGTTGAAAATAATTATTTTTTTTAAAAAAAGAGGCTAACATTAGTTTTGTCCTCTAGAATATTGCTTAACTCTAGCCGTATATAATTAATATATAATTAAAACTTTAAATAACCATAACTTTAACCATATGTACCCACAAATAGTATTTTCAAAGAAATTGGAAATAGACATGTTAATTTGTGCTGCCACTAAATCTGTGTTGTACACAAATTTTACTCCCAAGAACATAAATAAATCAGGGGGAAATTGTGCATTAATTGATGGGTAGTTCAATACTATTTTCGCTATTTTAAGTAGATTATGTTCTCTTACTTGTCATAGGAAAATAAACCAGAAATTGGATCAATTATATATTGTTTTAAGAAACTTCATTATTGCATGTGCATATCCATTGCTCTATTTAAATATTTTTAAAGTTTTAACTATAAATATTAATTTTTAAACAATTATAAAACATAATCATACCTCTTGTCCCTTCCCTAAATTCAACCATGGCCTTTAGAGTTCTGGAATCAGCTAAACTCATTACCCAAAATAACTTTGTTCTGCCACAGCCTTCATGCAAATCAACTTTGATAGCTTCTTCTTCCTCTTTGAAAACCTACAAGACAAGAATATAAAAAGGTTAATCTTGCCAAAAAGCATTTTTCAATCATGTTTGTTTCATAACTTGAAGACACTCCAGGAGTTGTCACACAAATTTTACATATTTGTATCCTAATCCTCCCATCCTATTGCGAAGGGACCACAAAGGTGAGTGCATGTCAACTGATAACCAAAGCTAAATTTTATAGCAGAGTCAAAATAAAGTGTGATGGAAAAGAGCAATTTACCTAACTTAAAAATTAATTATGCTGGCATTTTTTATAATTAATGTAATTCTAACAGATTAACCAAAAAGTCATACTCAAGTGAATTTCTAACTATATTTAAAAAAATTTAACACATTAAAATAAAGGTTCATACATTCACTTTTGTAACAATCCACAAAAGACTTCTAAGTTATAGAAAATATGCAAAAAAATAACCACCGTATATATTTGTGTATAAGTTGACCCCCCCATTTTTAAACCAAGTATCCTTCCAAAATCGGTTACCCGTGTATTAGTCGAGGTAGGAAATAAGGCCAGAGCCTTCTGAAGAAAATATGAAACCGGTTCATGAAAGACTGTAAATTATATTATTCTGCAAGCAAAATTTCAACCCCTATAAAAATAAAACAAGTTTCAGGTCTGAGTGTCCTTGACATTACTGACCCTGAATGGAGAAGCTAAGTACATGATGCTACGTTCAGTGAAGCGTAAAAACCACACAATACCACCATGCCAGGGTCATGGACAGACATTGTTTTCTTTACACCTTGAAGACTGTTTGACTGAACTGCCCTGTGCCAGAGCTTCACAGTGCAAAATACGCATCACGCCGAAAACTAACAATAAAGCATCATGATGGTGGATACGGTGAATAGATATCAATCTTATTTCATCTTCAGAATTTAACTGCTTTTTTGTCTTTATTTTCAATAGATAGTATCTAAACCTTAAGTTTGATTAAAATTTAGTTTTATTTTAAGGATTGGGAATTTTGTAATTTTTTTTAAGGGAAATTTGATATTTCGTATATAAGTCGACCCCGATTTTTACAGCACTAAATTTGTCCAAAATTTCTCGGCTTATACACGAGTACATACGGTAGATATAAATACAATTATTAAAAAAAAAAACTAAGCATAAAAGATAGAGAAAGCGCAAATAATGGCAGTATTTACCTGTCGTTGATGGCTGCGTGTTTTTCTACTTAAATGTAGATAGCGATCACATTCTGCACAGAGATTGCCACACGTGGAACACAAGATTATTGCAGGAGTTTCAGCATCATCGTGGTTATCACAGAAAGGCTGGAACAAATTGAAATAGTTTAGTCAAATAAACAAATATAAATACTTTAAGCATAGTTGATAATATCTTAGCAGCTTGCAAGTATCTAAAAATGTCTCTTAAAATGCTAGATTTAGGGAATGATCTATTGTTTTGAATTATGAAATTGGATTAAGATATCCTCTAAATTTAAAATGCATTAAAAAAAATGCTAAATTGAACTTTAAAAGAAAATTTATAAAACATATTTTAACATGTAAAACAATTTCTGCAAGAAAAAAATTCTAATAAGCTAATTAGCTTAACTATTAATGATGGTAATTACAAAAACATAGAAATTATACCACACTCTTGTATTTACTATTCTAATAGCTTTTGATATTTTCATTTGATAGCTCATTGACGATAAATTAAACTTCTATAATTACCGACAAAGCTTTCAATTCTATTAACAAAACTATCTAAGGGAGATATGCAGACCATGCAAGTCAAATCCCGAAATGTGTAACAAAAAGACGATTTCAGGATGTTAATGATTTTAAGCCATTCAAATTCATTTAGTAAGTAGAACACTCTGGTATCTTAAAACATATTACAGTATAACTTGGTTATAATGTCATTCAAGGGATCATGATGTTTCAGACGTTATAAACGAGTAACTTTATATATAAGGTTGAATATTAAGTGTAGTAAATCATGTGAAATACAGATTATATACTCATATTATTAATTAAGGTAAAAAAGAATTTATTGAATAAATTTTAACCCATGTGCTATTGTAGTAGTTTAATCCGGTCAATAATATTTTTAGCTGGGGAATAAATTTCAAATTTAAAGGCTTTTCGCATCATTTGGTGAATAAAATTTAAATAGTGAAAATATTTTTTTTTTTTCTTCAAGAAGGCATTTTGGATATCATATTAACTTATATTTCTAGTGTTGAAACTTAGGAGTTAATAAAAAATTGTCCTTTTAAACAAGATATTATAACATTAAGGTCTATAGGCAATTCTAGGGACAGAAAATGTATGGCGTTATAAAATAAATAAGTTGTCATTGTAAACGAGGACGTTGAAACCAAATTCGACTGTAGTTGTTTTATCTTACCCTTGGTTGAGCTTGCTGCCCATCACTGCACCCTGCACTCTCAGCCCACTGCCCCGAGGACAGCCTCTCCACATGCTCTTGGTCAAGTACACACAAGGAGGCCAGAGCCAACCAAAGCTGGAAACAAAATAACAAATATTTCATTCCTCATCCAAGAAATATGTATCTTATATATAAATTAAAGTCCCATTTTTTCGTTGTGACAGCATCACGCTTGAACGGCTGAACCGATTTCACTAATTCTTTTTTCGTTGTGTTTGTTATTGTCAGGAGAAGGTTCTTAATGAATGAGTTATTCAAAATTCGAACCTGAACGGGTGTAGGAGTGCAAAATGTGAGCCGATTTTTCCATAGGAATAGCATTGTAAGATTATAATTTATACTATTTCAATTTAAAAGAAATTTCTGCATGTTCAACGCGAACGAAAATTAAGTATAAGCACGTCAGAGCACGCAAGTTTAATTTGTAGGATTTTTATTTGAATATCATTATTTCATTTATTGAATTGAAATCTTTTGATTTTTTTTGTTTCCGAATTTAATTTAATTGATGTTTATAAATGGTAAGAAGTGAAAATATTACTACAATGTATCATGGCAGTAAAGGCGATTACTATTCTAGATCTGATGAATACTTCTAAGAAATGTTATTTCCCTCTACGTATAGCGTAAAAACTTTATATTTATGAAACTGTCAATTTGGTACAGCTATGATATGGGCAATTGAATGTTGGCATTGGCGGCTTTTGGCAAGTTAAAAATTTAGCGTAGGGTAGCTATTCCCATCAAGTTGTATGGGTTAGGGTTAGTTTGAATTATCGTCGCACTAGAGCTATACAAGAGGGATGCATCTTTATTTAGAACCACAGTCATGTGATGAGCCAACACCTGATTAGGCACCCAATGCGCAACTTGTACATCGTACGCAGCGTCGGGACTTTGAAAAATATTTAACGTGCACTCCCACCACATGGGGTATTATTCTTTGGACATTTTTGGCTGTATTTGTTAAGGATCGATGGATTTTTCGATCAACCTTCAATTACAATTCAATATTCATAGTAAAGACAAGACAACGTCTGTCAGGTCAGCTAGTTATGTTATAAAATAGACTCCTACAAACAGGTGCAAGTTTATTCTGAAGAAGACAAAAAAATAACATTTGATGGGAAAAGACGATGTTCATGATTGTTGTCATTTATATTTATACTGCATCAGACATTTGATTTACCAAGGTCATATTTGTACATAAAAAAAGATAACACAATTGGAGCTAGGTAACAGGTAAGCTTAATATTACTGTCAAAGTTTCATAAAAGTTACTACAAAATGGAGGAAAACACAGCAGTACGATTACAAGTGCCCATTCGACTAAAAAAACTTTAATGGACGTATAATTGAGGACCTTAATGTCAGAGGCTAAGGCTGCAAAAGTAGTGATGAAGCTAAAAGTATGCACATACAAGTGTTAAAAAAGCACCCAAAATGATGAGACATTAACATTTTTTTTGTCTTCATAGCTTTTGGATACGTGTTGCTTTTAAAAGTGAATGATTATTTTAATATGAATGGACTGTTTCAAATAAGAAAAAAAAGAAACTTACAGTAGGAGTTCTCAAACATTCAGCTGGTGAGCGATGACATTCTTCCAATTTAGTAAGATTCAGAATATTTTCTGCTATGGCACCTTTTGTTATCACAGCCCATGCATCGGTCAGTTTACCCTATAAGACAGTAAAGTTGTCATTTACAAAAATTAAAAATTAACAAAACTATACAAAAGTTTGTTACAAGAAAAATACTAACAGTAGCCATGTCTTTCAAAAGTTGAATGATAACTTCAGCTAACTTTCGTGTCATGCAGCCTCGCAGCCACCAACGACTACCAATATTGTCTCTGAAAAGCGAAAAAAAATTCAGAATGAACGTATTATTAACTCTACAGTTAATTATATTACCTTCTACATAAACCACAATCGGGTATAAAGCCTTCTCAATAATCATACCACCTTTGAAAAATAAAAGAAATGCATTCCAGTAGTGTTTTTTAATATTTTTTTTTAAGTTAACTTATCTTAGAATTATTCTTTATTGCTAATTTAAAACTGATACACAAAAATAACGTTATGCAAAATTACATCAGGAATTAAATTTTGAAAATATAAGAAGCTATTTCTAGAACAATATTACAAAACCGAAAATTTGTATAGATTTTACCACAGTGCTACTAATAATCTAAATGTAAAGTATTCATAAACATAGTTAATAATAAAGACACAATTTACTAAATTTTTTAAATTAGTCTTCAGTTTGATTCACACATATTTTGTGTTCCAGTACTTAAAATGTCTCAAGTTTAGTTAAAAACAATGTTGATAAAAAGAAAACAAAAAAAATATTGTTGAAGAAGCAATATGGAGTTTTTCACAGAGAAAAATATTTTCTAAAAAGTACTTTGAGGATTTAATAAGAACATTTAAGGTTGTTAAAAATGCAGATTTTCTAAGGACTTTTAAGAAACGACCAAACCCTAGTCACAACAAAACTAACTCTAAAACAGGCATGCATGGAGGAACTCGGTCCTGTGAACATGAACAGAATATTTTTATAATCCTTCTTCATTGGTCTAACTAATGAACTGGGTGGAGCTTACATTACAGGCATTCACAGGGCACCAATCCAGAAGGAGGAAGAAAATACTTCCAGTCAGGTTCAAGGGGCTGACAATTGAAGAGCTTTGTGGAAGAACGTGCTAAGTGGCATTTCCGAAAAAAAATTTAGATTTTTGTGTCAATTAACATTTTATTCCCTCCTTTAAAGATAAAAAGTTTACCCTTTTTCATAAACTTTAAGTTAAGTATATTTTTTACCATTTAAAAGTACCATTTTTAATGGATTTAAGTACAAACGAAAAACTTTAAAGTTCATTTTCTCGTTTTCACCTTTTTATCACTTAGTACGTTCTTCCACTAAGCTCTTCAATTATGCTGTGCTTAACCCACCTCGGATGAATAGACGTTGCCAGCGTAACCGTGTTCACTCCTTTATTTCCTAACGCAGACGACCCTTTGACCTTGGTCTGCACAGTCAATGCCTTAGCAATACAAGCCAGGAAGACGTCTAATATGCCCGTCTTATGGATGTCAAAGCCTTTTTCTTCGTGCTTGCCGTCTTTATTGCTGTCACTGATGATGCTAAAGTCTGAGGGGGGGAGGGTTGTGACACCCAATATGGAAGCTAGGGTGGGTGGGCTCACTTCTGGAAGGACTCTACGAAGGAGGGAGGTTACCTGAAATGAAAATTAATTACTTTAATTATTTAATGCATGTTGCGTGACGGACCTCAGGCATTGTCAGAGAGACATTACAACAACAGAACATTTCCCTTAATTTTTTATGTAGGAGTTTGTCTTTATTATTCAGAGTATTACAATTAATAACATATATACATTGACATCTTGTTGAAGTGAATTTGAGCATTCAACTATCAAATACTTAAAATACTAATTAAGTTCAAAAAATCAAAAATAACATATATGAATTTTTCATTTCCAAATAAAACGAAATTGCCTAACAATATTGCCACAAAGAAATCATCGGGCTAAACTCAGTCACCAATGGCGCTAGACAGACGATTCTGGAGTTATCTTCTGGCAGCCTTCACAATGAGCTTTTAGTGTTGACCAAGCCAACCTCTGGCACTATTAGGAACTGAGTTTGGGCCTGTGATTTTCTTTGTGCTAATTTTTCCCAGCAATGACGACCTTTACAAAATGAACGATTCATGTAACCTTTACATAGATTAACAACAACTGAAAATAAAGTATAAAAACAATAAACAAGAACTAAGGCAAATTCTTACTTTTCCCATATATTAATAAATTAGTTCATTAAAAAATTATCGCATATTAAAACAAAATAAAGAATAAGTAAAAAAAAAAATTTTTAAGTTCAGATTAATAGTTCTCCCATTCCTCCTTAAAAAAAATTTAATTGTAGAATTAATCCCATTTTTACCTGTCTTTGCACCCTGGCTGATCCTGTATGCAACAAACTAAACAAATCCCTCAGTAGACCTGCTTGCTGAGCCAAGTATGACCTTCCCACACTTGAGCCGCTCAAGGCCAAGACCATAGAGAGCATTTCGAAACAGTAGGCATCCGAGGACTTGGGAAGATCTTCGGCTGATTGAGATTTGCTACAGAGCAGAGCTTCCCATTCTTCACGAACCCTAGATGCCTCTTTTCGGATTGCAGCTACTATGTGGGAGCAGACCTAAGAGAAAGAAATTGAGTGTAGTTGAAATATCATCTCACTAGAGCTATTGGCAATAGGCGCCATAATTTAGAATCAGTCAAGTGGTAAGTCGACACCTGAGTAGGCACCCAATTCAACTTTAAAAGGCCACATCGCATGTGCCATTGGAACTTTGAAAACAAATTTAACGTACACGCCCTCTTATACAAGGGACTTTTATTTGTCAGACTTTTTGGCTGCACATACTCTTTATAGGTCGGCATTGCCCAGGCTCGAACTCAGGACCTTTCGCATGCAAGACAAGCGGTTTACCAACTAGGGGCCCCAGCCCTTTTCAGTATGATGTAGCAACTTTGTATTTACAGGTGTCTGCAAGGTAAAGTTTGCCTTTGATTGGATTATCTTAGTAATAGAGCCTACACAGAGATATTAGCAATGAATCTTGTATTTTTGTAGCATGGTCAAGTGACAAAGCTAACGCCCGAGAGGCAAATTTCAACAATTCACATACATATTTCTGAACTAATGCATGCCTCAAGTGTGCTTCGGGACTATTTCACAAAACTCCATAAATTAGTTATAAACCTAAAAAATAGTTATTTTTTCATTATCTCTTTCCAACCATGTGGAATGTGACTTATTACTTAAATATATCACTCGTTTCTTAAGTAGAAAATAACAATTTAAACCTGGTATTATGAGATAATATTCCTAACTTATAGAATACTCATAAGGCAAGGTAACACTGTAAATTACCAAACAACTCAAAAATAAACACACAAAAAATATCTTTCAGTTAAAAATATATTTATATACGATTCTCAGCTTACTTGTTTCTGCAAATGAGTTAGTTTACTTCTTGAAAATAAGATTCCAACCATATGTTCTTTGAGATCATTAGTTTCCAGAGTACTCTGGGATTGTGAAAGCTGCATTCTGTCCATATCTTGATTGATACCATTCTTAATGTCTTCATCACATTCATTTTCTCCAGCAATAAGTCGGCCAAAGACCTATAGAACAAAGAAAAACATGTTAAGCTTTCTATTACAAGGTTCTAAGTTATCAGTTAAAAAAAGAAATTTGAAGGAATTTATTTCATTGTTGACCTTCTGTTTTTCTTTTTTGGATTAAATATTTTTTTAAAAACCCAATGAGCCCTTAAATAAATGGGACCAATTGTCAATATTGTTTCAAGTATGCCACTGTTAATGAAGCTCTTTCCGATGTGAGGACCACCAAAGCAAGGAGTTTTATTTTGTGGTATAGCAAATCGGGAGAGCTACTGTTATTCTAAATGTGCTGTCAGATATATATATATATGATTTAAACATATCTAGCCTCCTTAATCAGTCTAAAACTAAAAAGTAGCAATCTATTAAGACTAAATGACAATTAATACCCTTTGCCAAATCAAAATGACAATAGACTGCTGAGTTGAGGAAATAGTCAAAGTGTTGTTACCTTTGCTTGTTTAGTTCTTTTATCCCTATAAAATGTTGATATTTAAACAGTTCTTTTACATTTTTTTTTACCTGTATGGTCAAATAAAGTGAAAACAAAAAAATTTAGATTAGGTTAAAATTTTAAGTAACTTTTGTGCTTATTTAAAATTCATATGATTCGATGTGAAAACTGCACATATCAAAACATGCAATTTTAAATTCGCAAAAGCCAGAAGTTTAAAATTTGGATTAAGAGAAGTTAAAGCCACGTAAAAACAAAACTAAAAAGTGTTATTTCAGCTTTCCTACCTGTGAAGTCAACAACCTGAAAACCTTTAGTGTCTCAGCTTCACAATTCTTCTGCTGTATTTGAAGAGCCGTCACCCTTTTCCCAATGTGGATGCTCTCGCCCTCCTGTGACCCCAAAACCTTCACCTGCCTTAATCTTAAGGTGTTGTCTGGACCTTTTAACTCTAAACGAATGCAGATGAACTTCCCGTCAGGAATATCACAGCTTAGCCAGCCGATGTACCGAGTTTCAACTTCAATCTGTGAATTAAAATTTTAAAATCTAATGATTGAATGATTGATTTTTTTTTAAATCAGTATTTATATGTAGTTTAGACAGTTAAAATTAGTATTTATATGTAAATTAGACAGTTAAAATTGGTCAACAAATAAAATTAAATTTATAAGATCCCATGATTTATTTATACTATTTTATCTAAAAAGATACTTTAAAACATTTTGAAAAGTTTTATTAGTTAGATGAATAAGAATTGAACAAATTTTGAAAGCCCTTACCCATAACACACTTCTAATCATGAAAACAAGCAAGGCTACTTTATAAATATACTTCATGAAAATATGAAAAAAAAAGCTTTAATATTCCAAACTTTCTTTTACCAACCTGTCTTAGCTTCACCATTTCATCAAATGTAGGTCCAGCTTTGAATGAAACGCCAGACACTTTGTTCTAAAAAAATCATTATAAATGCAATACAAGTAATAATAAAAAACATGTATAAAAATAAATAATAATTAATATTAAATATCTTTAAAAATATATGTTTCTACTTACACCCAAGTCTCTACAGTTATCAATATGCAGATACACCATTTTGGGCTGTGTCTTGGATCCACACGATAAACTTAACATCTTGACCTTTTTACGATCTTCGTCTCCACTTTCCCAAAATGTCTCTGTAGTGTTATCAGTTAAACTATTGACCATAGCTTGTCTACTAGAAGCTTTTATGTCCACAAGGGGTGTTAAATCCTTTAGAGCTTGTATGTCCGCAGAGACCTAAATAATGCCATGATTGTCAATTATATGTTACATTATTTAATTGTTTTATATTTAAATTAATTATATGTGTCATAATTCAATTTGTATTTGAGACAGATGCTTTGAAAAAAATTTCACAACTACCATTCATATCGCAAAAGCACAGTATAAGTAAAAATGAATGCATAATAAATATTCATATCACACTAGTGTAAGTTTATATTGGAAGTTGATATTATTAATATAATTCTGATTATAATAATTTAACTTTAAAAAGTTGGTAAAAATATGTCAGTTAGAAAACTATAATTTTTTGACAAATTTTGAAATAGTACTTGCTAGTTAAAATTTACAAAACTAGCCGAAAATAAAGCAAAATTTGATCTAATAAATAATAATGCATAAGCAGTAAAAATTGACAAAAAAAAAAATTGGAATAATGAGGACAGGGCCTAAACTTTTCCCATTTGCAAAAATAAAAATTGAAAATAATTTTAAATACTAATAGCTAGCAACTATTCTTGCTAGCTATAGCCTTTAAATTTCATTCTGCTATAACAATTCTATTATTTAGCTAGCAAATATTTTTACCCCTTATTCGCAAAATCAACCTCAAGCAGCAGATGCATCAGCATCTACTTTTGTCCAGGACAATATCTGCATTGAAATTTGAGATCATGTAACAAAGCTACACGACTAACACTTAACAGTTTTGAGTCTAATAGACTCTTAAGGACCGCAAACATTCTAGTTCAGACAACTAATAAAAAAAATCCACATCCTTCCTCACCTGAGCGCAGGCATCAGACGCCACAGAATCATCATCCTCTTCAGTCCTGGAGAGTATCTTACTGATATTCGAAAACACATGACTACGATGCAGGAAACTGTGGTCCTCGGGATGAAACTTCAGACACCAGCACCTCATTGCTATCTGCTGAAGGGCTGAGCCCACAGGTAGAAGCATCATCAGGTCTGACACTGTCTGGAGGAAAGAGTGAAAGGTCTGGGGTAGAGGGAAAGTAGCCTCGCCTGCTATGGTGATGTCGGATAGTGGGTGTTCGCAGACGCCAAGGTCTTTTTCTGGCTGGAAATTGAAAAATGGTCTCTGTATATGGTGTTGACAGATTGGTAACGTGGGCAGTTCTTAATGTTATAACTAGACATTGAGGATTGATACTATGAAATATGCAATGAAATACAGTGAGATATGCAAGGGAAACAATATTCCTTGTATAATGAAACCCTAGTATGTACATTTAGAGATTATCCTCAACTTTGCATGTGACACATGAAGGAAACAACATTGATTCTTGGTGCAAAAATAGTTTTATTGGGTAAAAATTGACATGTAATGAATGACGAAGGTCCAGTAATACACACATCTGACTAAAATAAAAAAATCTATTTTGGGTTTCAGTCAGATGTGTGTATTATTCGAATGAAGCAGAATCTCCGTCTTTCGTAACATGTCAATTTTTACACAATAAAACTATTTGTGCACCAAGAATCAACATTGTTTCCTTCGTGCATCCCAGTGTATATCTTTTTCAAAAAAAATCACAATTGAATTGCTCATAAAAATTAGATTTTTATGGATTTGGTTTGGTTGAATTAACTGGCACTAAGCTACAAAAGGACTATTGCAAACAGGCCTTGCAATTTTGAACAGCAGTTAAGTGAGATAGACAACTATACCGCCACCAAACCCAAGCTAATGGCAGCATCTGATTAGTGTCAGGACTTTGGACTATGACATATTTAACGTGAAACAGTCCCATCAACAAGAGATAACTTATTGGTGCTGTTTTTCTGCATCATACATATATTATGGATAGCTAGAATAAAACAGAACAGGTGAGGGTAACCTCTACAGTCTCTTTTTCAAAAAGAAAATTCATGAATAACTAATTATGTTTAAAAAAACATAAATATATTGGTACATAATGCATTGACAGCTGAGATCAATTAAACTTTTTTTGGCCCAAAAGCAACACTATGCAGAGCCTAACTTCTTTGATACCACACTCCCCTCTATAAAAGCGGCAGAAGTAACAAAGAACCGTACCAATTACCCCATAATTTTTCTCTAAAACAACATTTTATAAAGGATAAAACCGACTTTAGACCTGGACTTTTATATAATCTTATCTTAACCCCCTGAGGAATAAGCAAAGGGCTGAAAGTGTAAACTGGTTTTTACTGTGCGAGATTAAAATTATTTTTTTTTCTTTAAATTTATTAACATTTTATTTCTGTAGCACATGAATATTAATGACTCCTCCATACTTAACATTTTAAAATTATAAAAATTACAATTTTGTTAAAAATTACTTGCGTTGCTAGAAAACCTGACAGTCAGGTGATGGGTTTATACTTCTGTATCCCTGAGAGGGAAAAGATCAAACTCAAAGAGATCAAACTGAGGCATTTACCACATCATGCTCTTTTTTCTCCACTTCTTCTTCCCCTTCTTCCTCTCCCTTTTCAAATGGAGCAGGAGACAGCGCAGCCACAAAGCACCACAGCAGGTCATGGAGTGACATAGGTTGGGTCACACACCTAAGTAGCCAATTTAAGGCCTGGGGAAGAGAAAACATATATACAGTTATAGTGAATCCTGATTACTCTTCATGCAAGAGGTCCACGAACCTTCATAGAAGTCACTTCACAACTTTATTTTATAGTTTTTCTTAATACTATCGCTTTTTTTATTACAAGCAAGAAAGGGTCAAGCTGCTCAGAAATACCAATATTGAATCAGCTGATAATTAACAATCATGTGTTTGTTTTACAAAAGACATAACACAAAGGTCAAGCATGATATTGGAGGTTTTGCAAAAAAAAAAATCTTTTTTTCAGCGCTAAATCTATCAGTCAATTTGGATTTTACAAATTTTAGAATGGACTAATAATCACAAAGAACTGACTTACATTCATACCACACAAAAAAAATTGTATATTTCAGACTTTAAACCTCAGCAAGTAATATACAATGTATTTTTTTAATTCCTAGTATAACATACTTTTGAACACATGTTTGTTTGAAAAAAAAATTTATATAATGAATATAAGTGCAGGATTTTGAATGAAGAAGTTAAGTGGAAATTCAACTATATATTAATTGAAATTATTTTACCATTTCTATTAAGTGTTGAACTAATGTTAAAATATTTTTTTGAAGCTAAATCGCTTCGTATGAAATTTTGCATCATAGCATTAGTTGGAAGTGTATTACTTTTTAATAGTATTATAATTTTATATTTATTTTAATGCCATCAAATTTACAGGTTAAAAAAATTAGAAATTTAATTAATGAGGGGATATATAAAAGAGAACATGGTTATAACTTAATTATATATTGCAAATTACAATATACTGCTCAGTACTTTTAGTGATTGTGAAACAGTTTTATTATACAGGTGTTAAAATGGAAAGAAATATTTAAATTATTCTAATGGACCCAAGAACTTACACTTTAGTCAAATTCATGCTCATAATAAACAATCAATAACATGAACTACATCCATTATCACATATCCAAGTAATAAAACATATTAGGTTTTAGAATAAATTTTACAAAAATTTTAACTCACCTGCAATGCATACACTCGGCAAGCAGCTTTCCTTAGTGCTTGTTTCATAGCCAATTGCAGGCTTTCTAAATCATGCCTTTGTAGAATGAAAAGCATGACAGGTCGATGCAAGGGAAACTCTGAAGATCCTGGTCTTTCCATCATTATTGAGACTAGTTTTGTGAGAGCGGCTGATGGTTGGCACAAGAAGGAAGTACTGGTATCTGAATATATTAAAAAAAGTTTATTTCTTTAAAAGCAGTAAGTGACGTCCAGCAAATTAAATAAATCTTTTTAAAAAAAACTGATATTTGCACTAAATTGTTATTTTATGCGAAATCAAAGCCAAATTACTGCACGTGCATTTTTGCAATGTTATATAGTTAGTATTTGGACAATTCATTTTTTAAATCAACTTAAAAATATTTTTTACAAACATAAATATTAAAAACTAAGATTTAAGCAGAAACTCACATCAACACATTTAATTTACAAAGCTTACAATCTATGAAATATACCTATTGAATTCTTGATTGTTGTTGCCGTTAAAAATTAGTTTAACATGCTTACTTTTACTCCAGATGATTAATTATAAATATAATTTAGCAGTTCCTAAAGTACAGTAAATTAATAGTACTTTATTACTCCCTAAAAAAGTGGCGAAAGTCTTACCTTCACAACCACTGCTATTGTTTCTCTTTCTTGTCATGATGATACGACACTCTGCCGCTGCATTATCCCCTTCTTGCTTATTCCAGTCCCTGGATGTGAGACCCACAGAAATAGATCTATGGAACGTCCGTGTCTTATTCTCACCATCCTTTACCTTTGACGATCTCCTCCTTTCTCTCTTGGCGCACACCAGCTGAAGATCGGCACCACCGTTCATGGTCAAGGACCTCATGATGCCTGGGGATAGGTTGGAGAAGCTGCTGCCGAGCCCCAAGTTCTCTGCGCCATTCTGCAAGGCCCGGATGTCATCTTCAGACAAGAATTCTTCACCAATCATGTTCTTGTACTGCTGTTGGACGCCAAGGACATCAAGACACTGGAAAGATCCAATCGGGAACGGTGAAGTGTCCATGAAACCGTTCTGCTCGTAGACGCTTGGCATGTTGTTGTAGAAACTCTGTCTGGAAGTTGTGGGAGTGGCTGCGTTTGTTGGTATTCCTGAAGCAGCTGAAGACGACAGCTCCAGCAAGAACAGGGCATTGTTCTTCATGACCTGATGTGCCTCCATGGGAGGTAAAGGAGATAGAAGTTTGGTCGGTGATGTTTTCTTTCGACACTTCTTCACCTTTTCTTTTATCATGCTTTGGCCTCTCTGACGAATGAACTTCTCCCTGCATCTATCACAGATCAGATACCAGCTGCTTCCACCGATGCCACCATCGCCGCAATTCCCTGCCCATCCGCCACAGAAACTGCCACCGCTGTTATAACCTTTACCACCGGCGTGATCCCCACATCCAGGATGAGCCTGTCGCATGTGGTATGTGACTGGATGTGGGAAGAATTGTCCACATAACTCGCACATGCTTTCCCTTTCAGCAACAAAAGGCCCGCCAGCCGCTTCAGCCAAAAAGTTGCCCCTTGCTGACATAACTGGACGGTATTCTTTTTTCTTCTTTACTTTCTTCTCCTTCTCTCGGTTATTCCTTTCTTTCTCGAGGCGTTGGAACACTTTGGAATTGGTCACTGGACTAGGCAAAAGGAGCTGCTGAGATACAATTCTCAGACTAGAGGAGGAAATTTGTTCCCATAATATAACTAAGTGTTGGAGCGATAGAGGAAGCTGATACTTCTCCCCAGGAGTGACTTTTCGGCTAGGACCATTACTAGTTGTGCCAACGCTATCATTCTTCTCTTTCAATCCTTCCTCCTGCTTAGAAGCTTCAATCACACTATCTTCCTTGATAGCAACAGATGTCCTCCTAAGTTTGTTCTTATAAATGTTGGCATTAAAAGGAGTAGGAGAAAACGACTCAAAATATTGGAATGTAAGCAAACTGGGACTAGCTACCTCCACCGAATGCCTGTACCTGGCTTTCTGTTCTTTCGTCAAGGGTGACGGTTCCCTTTTCTCCCTGACTGCAACATGAGGAACACTTGTAATCTGCTTTGGAAGGGTGGGATTGAATTTAAGAAAAGAGGCACATGCCATGGCATCATGCACAATACCCTCTTGCCAGAGAAAAGCTGCAAACACAGCTCGAAGACATTCTGCCACCGAAGGAGTCATGGCCTCTTTTACAACTTCCTTGGCTTGTGGCTTTTCTTTAGATTTATCGATGTTTTCATGGCCGAAAGAAGCTGGGGATTTGACACGTTCTCGCTTCGACCGGAATTGCCTTGGAGGTCTTTCCTTGCGGTTGAGTTTGGGCGAAACTCTGGTGACTTCTTCCTTTGCCCCACTAGATCCAATACTAAAGTGACTCTTCATGCTGTCTGGGCTGGTTTGTGTGCCGGTCTGGGTGACCGTTTTAGGCGTTGCGATACAATTTGTTTCCTAAAAAAATAACAATTGTATTTATTGCAGAAAGTTATAAAATATTAATTCTAATTTTATAAAATTTTGTATCATATCTAGTACTGATGCTATTTTCAACTTGCAGAAGTAAACTGAAAAATTAAGTTAACAAAAGACCTACAATAATTTAAAATCCTTTTTCTATAACATTTGATAACTATATCAAAACTTAACATTTCAGTAAGATAATACTAAATTGTAATTTGCACGAAGTACATAAATTTAAACTAAGTTTAAAAATATGTATTAAATACATTGATTTAAAGAAAAAGGAATGATTTCTTGTAATGTTTTGCTAGTAAGTTAAGTTTTGTAAGTAATTCGACTTTTAGTTACCTTTTTTGGTGTACCTGGTGTGGCAGGAGTACCTGGGGTACCAGGCGTGCTTAAAGGACTAATTGTGTTTCTCTGTGTTATGCAGCCTATACATCCTGTGGCTGATGTCTGTGATAATTCTTTAAATATGCTACTGAAATGAGAGCCAACGCTGGTGTCACTAAAAAGATAAAGATATTTTTTATTAAAAAAATGGATAAACCATAATATGTAAATAATTGCTTTAAATATATTTTAAACTAAACCATGAAGTTGGGTTTGGGAATTGATAAACAAAATTTATTTAGAATTTAAAATTTCATAAGAAAATAAGGACTAAAACTGAAACACACGTAAACTGAAACACAGGTAAGATTTGTTAACATTTTTAGCTGGGAAACGTAAAAACATTTTTGAATAAACAAAGGCAATATAACCTTGGTGAGTAATAACCACAAGTTACAGCTATGACAAAAAAATTCATTCAAATGTTCTTACCTTTGCAATGAGCTCCTTCTTAAATTTGGAGATGAAGTTTTTGAGGGAACCACTTGCTGGTTGGGTAACTGCGACCAACCATCCTGTACTAAAGACTGTTGCTTAGCGATGCTCTTTGGCGAGCCGGATAGAGGAGGAGATGAAGATGCAACTGCTACCACTTCACTGTTGGACCTAGGTAATTGTTAAATGGAAATGAAATACAAAGGGGGAATAGGAGCAGTAGCTGGGCGTCCAAATCGTAGTCTTCTCTCTGTGTTAATCCAATGGAGATAAATAATTTTCTAATCCAAATAACTCAGGGTGTATTAAATATTTTTACAGACTGTTTTCTTTATGAGAAATGTAGCTGACTTAAACTTAGCACTTTTGGAAATTGGTTGGCATATTTAAAAAAAATGTGAAAATGCATATAATTTACAACAAAATATTCCAACCAATTTCCAAAAGTGCTATTATAGGAACATTTAAGTCAGCTACATTTATCATATAAAATACAGTCTGTAAAAGTATTCAATACATTCGGAAAAATTTGGTTTGGATTTTTTTTCCCCACTGGATTAACAAAAAAGAGAAGACGTAGGTTTCACAACCAGGCTACTGCTCCCATTAATTTAGAAACGCAAAATAAATAAAGAAAACCCTTTTGTGTTAAGGAAACCCTCAACAAACCTCATAATAGGCGGCGGTAGAATTTGAATCGGACTAGAGCTACGACGAGATGGCAACTTTGGTGAAGCCGCTGTATGCATAGGACTGGCACTTCTAGAACCTCGATGGGGAACTGGCGGTGTATTTGGCGGCGTTCTTGGCGGGGAAGCTGCATTGCCATTGGCTCGACTCTCGCTGATTGCCTTCACGAATTCCTTCACCGAAACACGTTGTAGGTCGGGGGGAATGACCTGTGATGAATTAATGAATAAATTAGGATTTAATGTTTGATGGTAAACGTACTTAAGAGTAAAAAATACTCACTCAGGATTTGGAGGAGGGGGCATGCAGGTTGTGTCAAAATCAATTATTATTAGAAATAAAAAACATAATTTAACCAGAAAAAATTCTAATTAAAAAAAAACATATATTGTTTCATGGTAATTAAAACTAATTTATCATTTCTTTCGTCTACAATTTTTGCAATCATGTTAACAAATAAACTAAGAATTTCTGGATCTTTAAACTTAAAAATTGTCAAATACTTTGACATTTAAATATTAAGGGCATACTTTGCAGCTCTGTTATGTAATAATTCATAAAGTTTTGAACTAAGGAACTTTTATAAAGGATCACAATGTAAAGATACTAATTGGTTCACTAAAACATAGCTTTACAAAATAAAATAACTCCTTTTCCATTTAAAGGAGTTTAAGATAATTAAAGTCATTCACAACCTTACATAAGTGCAATCAACATTAGGCATACTTCTTTGCATATTGGAATGGCAACAGGATCAGAGTTCAGTTTGTGGTTGGATTCGTAGTTGAGCCATCGTTGGAGAGATGAAAGACGGTTTGAGCTTGCAACGCCAGCTGCTGGAGAATTTTTGGCGGATTCCGGTTCAGCTTTTTCAGCTTCGACTAGGGTGTTCATGGAAACCGAAGGTGGCGTGGAGGCTAGAAAAAGAGCAACAATAAAATACACTGCTCAAAACAATGAGGGGAGCACTTTGCATACTTTTGTTACCCTTTCAGTCCCAACTTTTTATTTTTTATTATAAAAATTTAAATGTTGGGAAATAGATTTATTTTACATCCAGAATAAAATAGTAAAAAACAGGGCGGAGGGGGATCTTAATTTTTTAAACTTAAATTTAAGGGGAAAAAATTGGAATCATAACTTTTGAATGAATTATAAAAATAATTTTTTCAAAACTTTATTTGTTAAAAATAGTTACAATCAATTTTTAAACATCTAAAAATGCAAGCATGATCAATTTAGGGTCAATTTATTTGATAAATTGTTTTAGGGTGAATCTTATTTACCATGTTTCTCATATTTTCATTTAATTAAAACAAACATTATTTAATTCTTTAAAAGACATGATTCTTCCATCTAACGATGCAAAAAGAAAATATAACTTTATAGAAAAAAAATCGCAAGCTGATGATTCCAAATGGAATCATTGGGGGTGAAAGGGTTTAAACCATGTGCTCCCCTAACTGTTTTGCGCAGTGTATGTAACCTTGACATGAGAAGAATAAAAACCCATGAACAAATGACTACACATTAATAATAATTAAAAAAAGTTTATTAGGGTCTCTGGGAAGAAGCTGACATTGGAGAATGTACTTATACCATTTGCTACAGCAATACTATATAGTGATTCACTTGTAGCCCATTACCACAACAATATTTGACTCCACAGCAACTACTTTACTTAGTATACTAAACTCCAATACTAAAAAAAAAACTGCACTTGTACGTACCCCTTGCCATATAGGCTCCTCATATGATAAAATCTTGTTATAAAATATACTTTTTATATCAAAAGAAGCATAAGAAATATTGGTTAGATTCAGCAGAATTTTTTGTGTTTTTTTCTAAAAATCCAGTGTTGCTTCATAAAAGTTAAAAATTCTATATGTACTAGAGTGTGATACTGATAAGCAGTTTCCTTAAAAAAATTTTAACTTTAGGTAAACATTTTATAGCAACAGAAATTCCTGCTAGAAAACATATAAACTCCATAACGGGACAAATGTATTTGCAATGGATTGTAATATATTTTCAATTTATACTTCTTACATTAAATGGTGATTTGCTTTGCCAAGTTCTTAATAATGCTAAATGGCAGCTATTATAAGAACTACATGTATGTATGTTTGGTTGGTATTATGAAAACTACAGATAAATTAATTTTAAGGATAGTAAATAGGTTTTACATTGGTCCAACTTTATAAAACCAATAGTGCTGTAAATAAAACAAAACTGAATTAACTGTACCAGGTGATCCAAATACAAATGGGCTAGTTGAACCAGATGAACCTCCTTCAGGGTCAGAAGTGCCACTCCCAAATGTGAAAATTCCTAAACAAAAAATTTCATTAAAATAAAATCACTACCTAACTAAATATCACATGAATATCAATTCTTAGAAGTTTAAACATGAATAAAAAATTGCACTTTTAACTATTATGAATTACTTTTAAAAAACTATGTTTGTTTATAGAATCAATTAGATTTAAAAAAAAAAAAGTTTACTACTTCAAGCTCACTTTGAAAATAGTTTACTGTATATACTTGTGTATAAGCCCGTCTGTGTGCAAGTCCCCCCCCCCCCCCTTTATAAACCAAATATTCTTCCAAAATCAGGACCGAATTTTTATTTTGTAATGCAATAGTGACATGCCGAGATCACAAGCAGCGAGCAGCATTGTATTCAATGCAAACCACTTGAAGAAAACTAGTTTACTGAACTGCCCTGTACCAAAGCTACATTGTGCAAATCATACATAATGCCGAGAGCTAAACAATTAGGTATTATTGGTAGATGCTATGTTACCAATCTTATTTTATATTCAGATTTTAATGCCTTTGTTTTTAATAAATAGCATCTAAACCTTAAGTTTTATTGAAATTTCATTAAAGTTTTAAGGATAGGAGATTTGTTTGTTTTTTTTGTAAATTTAATGTTTTGAGAATAAGTCACACCCCGATTTTTACTGCACTAATTTTGTCCGAAATTCCTCGGCTTATATACAGGTATATACGGTAGCATGTTTTTTACAGATTAAGTAAAATGCTCTTAACTATAAAGTGATCAAACATCAAATAATCAATAAAGAAATGAGAAAAACTGTAAAAAACATCAATTAGATTGCAATTCTAAAATGCATGTCTATAATACATCATAAACGAGCTTACCCATAGACTGACCAAATGATCCAAATGTTTGACCAGACACAGAATTCGTGAAGTCAAATCCTTTTGCACCGGGCAAGCTAGAAGAAAAAATTGAGCCTTGTTCCGTGGAAAACTTGGAGCTAGAGCGATTTTTATCGTCATTGAGTCCAAATAAAACCGCTCCATCACTCTCGTGCTGAAGGTACATAATATCTGAGAGACTGCGAATTAGAGTCCAGGCCTCACCGTCCATGTTGAAACAATATTCTTTGGTACTGTCTTTGTCTAGCTTAACCCAGACACCATCAGCGTTTGTTATCTAAAAGAGAAATCCAATTAGAAAAAATTATAATCAGTGGGATGAAAGCAGTGAACATATTTACTAATAACGTTGTGCTATTTGTAACTATAAATATCAATTGTATTGTTTTATTTTATTTATTTTTGTTATTTAATAAATTGTTAATAGATTGTAACAGGATGCATAATCATTAAAATCTTCAACACACATCAGATAAATTTATTTATCTACCTAAAACAAAAAGAAGAATTTGTAATATAAAACATGTGAAGAGTACAGGGGAAAAACCGCTTAATTTCGTAGAAAACTTTCCTCATTAGGCATCTTTGGCGATGATAGCGAGTAATCGCCTAAACTGGTGTAAGGAAACCAGTTTCTCACTTTCTTGTGCATCTTCTCGCAATGCAACCCTGAAATTCAGTTCCATGTTTTATTCAAAAGACTGTGTTAATCATCATGTTAAGCTTTAAAAATAAAGTACGATTGATTGAAAATCACGAATTTTTCTAAAACAATTAAGAGAAATTTTTTAAGATTCGCAAATTAATTGAAAAGTCCTAAACCATGACTTTTCTACCTACGGAGATTGGCGAGATTCACGCGATGCACGATTCCGACGCTTGGACCAAGCGAAGAAGAAAGAGAGAAACCGGTTTCCTGCCGCCAATGTCCGCCAAGCAGACACAATTACGGGTCTAGTCCTAATAAATCAAGCGGTTCTTCCCCTGTACTCTTCATGTATCTTAACCCATGCCAAGAAATCTCAATAAGTCTTTTAAGTATTTTTCTCATGATAAAACCTTGTTTTCTTTTTAAACTGCTGAAAAGTCTTAGGATTTATTTAAAGAAAAAAAACTACCTTATTAATACTTACATCTTCAATTGCACCAACTGTATTCCCTAACGCTAGCATACCCACAGCTGATGCCTTTAGACTAGGCCTACTTCGAATATTATGACCAGAAGCACCACACTTGATGACATGATAAACACCTGGTCCTACAAGTGAAAATCCATTATTGCTTTTACTTTCAATTAATAAATATACGGTAATAAAAGTATTGCGATGGGGCTAAAAATATGAAATGAAAATAGTGTTTTACCCTTAAATTTATTGATTTGAGTGGTAATTGAAAAGCGTAAAGTGTTACACGTCCCTTTAGTTTTATTTAAAAAATTTATAGCTTTTTTTTCAGAACTCTTGTTTCTAATACCTCTTGATGATGGTATCAAATCTTTTTGGCTGTCGTCATCTCCAGACTTCCTTCGGTGACCCTTCTCTTTAAAAAAGTCAGCCATCATAGATTTTGGTTCCTGAATATTAAGCATGTATATTAATGTAAATTCAAACAATGGGTTGTTAAAAAAATTTCACATACTGTGGAACTGATTTAAGTCTCAAAATATATCTCTATGATTTTAAAATCATATTATTTACTTAGAAAAGTTTATTCAAATATAATATAGATGCTTAATTGCAATAATAACACATAAAAACTTCCAAACAATTTTATTTTTTTTACATTGCCTTTTGTGACATAATTATAGCATAATTGTTATTAGAAAGTCAGAAAATTTCCTGAAAGATCATAAGCAGCTATCTTAATCCAAGATTGTTGTGTTAAAGCATAGGACCAATCCAGGATCAAGTAATTAAAATGTTAATCATAACAGATTAAGATAGCCACCCTGATTCTATGGCTACTGAATACAACCCTATTATTTAAATAAGTACCTAGTTTTAAATAGAATTAGTATTAGTTATTTTATTATTACAAAACATGTAAGTTTATATCGCAAGGAAAAGTTACCTATCGGACAAATATGACTTTTTGAGTTGTAAAAGCTATAATATTCAAAATTTAAATATTTAGCGATAAGAGCACATATTAAATCAATTTATAGAGCAGTTGGAATACAGTAAGCAAATCCTTATTTTTTTTCTACAATGCAATGGAAATAAATAAACTTCAGACGATTTTTCTAAAAAACTAGCATTTTGTCGATAGGTCACTTTCCTGTGCACGTTGAAATACGTCAAGAGGGGATTGTCAGTTTGAATAGCTATTAATATTTCAGGGCGCATTCTTTTCTCAGAATATATTTTATAAATAAAGCCTTACTTCAACTGAGACAAGTAAAGTTTTTCCAAGGTGTTGATTATACTGCAGGCACCAGGCTTCTGTGTATCCGTTTTGGCAGTACTTTCTGACAGTCTCAGGATTCAGTCGCACCCATACACCATCATCATTCCGAAGCTAAAATAAAAATGCAGATTTCACCGAATAAACAAGAAGTTCTGAGGGAATAGCCCAATTTCCAGATACTTAACTGAAGTTCTTATAGTACGGAAAAAGGAATGCTTTAGTACGAATTCTATTTGTGTACAATAAATTTTCGAATGTTCTTTTTAAGTTGTAACCATTTTTAATTTGACACCCTTTCACTTGCTTAATGAAATAGTTTCAGTCAAATTTAATTAACTTTATTTTTTCTAACATGAACTTCTGATAAAACAAAATGGAAGCTAGTAAATGACTTCTGTTACAAACTCTTTTTTACAAATGATAAGCTCCAGTAACTTAAGCTCAGTGCAACATATTCCTCCAAGTGGGTATCTTTGCACCACAATACATCCTTTCATTCTTCTGAGGTAAATAAATGAAGAGTCGAAGGGGGAGAAACCTTGATTGCACAGGAATTTTCCCATAATCAGGTGTGCTTAGTGGACGTTGGAGACAGGAAACCGGTTTCTCTCTTGCTTCTTCTCTCACAGTACAAGCATAGGACTTGTGTCTGCCTTGAATCAGGGTTGCACGAAGAACCAAGTGAGAAACCGGTTTCCTTACACCAGTTTAGGCGATGACTGGCCATCGTCGCAAAAGAGGCCTGATGCAGACAGATTCCTATTCAATGAAGGTGTTTTTCCCCTGTACTCTTCAAATGAATGCCAAGTTCCTTTGGAAAGTTAACTGACAGTCCATTGTTAAACTAGCCACTCTGCCTGACAACCACAAGTATTCAAAAGCAACAGAAAGCATCGTGTCTTAAGCCAGAAGGCCCAATCAGACATTAATAATCTTAAATACACAAACAAAAAAGTTCTTCTAAATGAAGGGCGTAGTAGCAAAACTTACATTCTCTAAAGTAAAACAAACTTGTAGGGTCCGGCCTGTTCATTAGGAACTTCCTCCAATTGAACTTACGATCATCAAAAGTCACCAATGCCCTATATCTTAGATATACTTCGGAGAATGTAAACTTTGCAACAACATACTTCAAATGATAAGTTTTAAAATTTAACTTGTTAATACCTCATCCACAAAACATATGGTATCATTGACATGAACAGTCCCTATTTGCTCACTCTGGAGAGATGGGTGGCTGCGAACTCTCAGACCAGCACTAAACTTGGCAGCAAATTTCCTTACCTAGAAGAATGTTTTGGTATTTTATAAAGTGCATGGTCCCTACTAGTTTTGAAAAACAAATTCACTACAATTTTCATAAGTGTTTTAGGAAAATTTAAACATATTTCTGAAGACTGAATATATGGGCTTTTACTTAGTGAAATTTATTCAACAATAAATGCTAGTTTGACTTTTCATATTAGAAGCTATTAAAGAAAATAATATATAATTATATATATATATATATATATATATATATGATATTATGATTTATGTGATATGTTATATATATTATATATATATTATATAATATATATATATATATATATATATATATATATATATATATATATATATATATATATATATATATATATATATATATATATATATATATATATATATATATATATATATATATATATATATCTGTACTTTTTGGTCAAAAGTACCTGTATAAAAAAATATAACTAGGAAAATATTACAAGTTCAGACAAAATAAAAAATAAAAGGGAACAATTTAACCATGTAATTTTGGTAAAAATCCATTTCTAAGAATTAAATTGCAAGAAAGCCTCAAAATATAAAATCAATTTTTAAGAAAGCGTGGGAAATGACCTTGTAAATAGCAGAGGGTAAGTATTATTAAATAGTGCTAGCATATAGTTGAATATACTAAAGGAATTAAATAAGAAATAATTACTTTGTTTGGTTGGTGTTGAGTTTTAGGTGTTGCCGGCTTGGAAGGTATTAACAAGCCTTGAGGTGGGTCTTTTACTTCAACAGATCGTTGTTGAGGAGCACCTAAGTACAAAAAAGAACAAATGATGAGATAATAATTTGTTAAGGTTTGTATGAAAACTATAAAGACTGTGTTCGAATAAAACTTATTTATGTGACTATTATTACTATTTACGTCATAAAAATCTATTAAATTAAGCTACCATAGAAGCCATCATAATTGGGTCATAGCTTTATCACAATAGTCAATTTATTGAACCAAATTCGAAATAATAAAATTTGGAAAACCAAATACCATGATAAGCTTGTATAAGCCAATTTGGGGCAAAATACAAATTTATCAATCCAGCAGCACAGATTATGTGATACATAATACATCTCTTTTTAAATCACAAATAAAGTGCTATTTTCATAAAAATGTATTTTTACAAATTACGAAGATACCAGTAGAAGAAAAAGTTATTAGAGGTCTGTTTCAATTTAAAGCCAGTTTAACAGCCAATTTAAATCATTTGGCACCTACAAAAAATATTTCGTTATTCCTACACAATAAACATTTTTTTAGAGACTAAAAGTATATGTTATAACTTAATAAATAACTTAAAGGAATATCTTACCAATTTCAAAACCATCAATTACAACTCTTAACAAATACCATCCAGTAGAGCCAGGAGTCCAATTTGCTGTATATGTTCCGTCGTTATTGGGTCGAACCAACATATTTTCAATCAGACGTTTTTTAGCTGGTGAAACATACCTCAGCTCTTCAAAAGAATAGTTTTCATATTCCTAAGAAAATTTTATAAATTAAAAAAAAAATGTTTTTAAAAGGTTAAAATGGACTTTATTAAAAGTGGAAAAATTTAAACAGTAAAAATCGAAAACTTTCAAATAAAAATACATAACTTCATAAACAAAAAATAGAATTTAGAAAAGTAAAAACAGAAAATTGTAATAAAATTAATAATTTAACTAATAATTTAAAATAGAATACTTTAAAAAAATAACAGAAAACTATAATGCAATTAATAAATTCACCTTCATAACTGTTATGGCATAGTAGAACATTTTATCTTTGACGGATATTTCATAAGCATTCTCTAAATTGGGCGGTGGAAGACCTCCAAATGTCAACATTCCTGTTTCTGGTTTGCTAACTCTAGCTTGTTTACGGCTAGGATTATTCGCTTCAGTTTCTTTGTCGTAGGTATTCATTGGGACTGCTAATACTTCTACCTATAATATAAAATATCACATTCCGTATAATAACCAGATTTATTAGGAAAATAGTATACTTTTTTCAAAAATAATATCAAAAAGAAAGTAACCTAAATTTTCAGTTGATTTGACCAATGCATAGAAAGTTGAAAGTACCAAACTATAAAAATAACTTGTACAATATCTTACAAGATGCATAACAAAGCATTAAGAGGATGCATTATTAAATCTCATATTGAGTTTAATGCGATAAATGATCAAAGGTAGTATAATTATTACAAATTACATGGTTTAGTTTGATATAGGTCTATTGGAAACAGTAAGCAAATCTGAAAAACTTTAAAAACATTCAAAATATGGCACTGTAAGGTTTACTAGAAACATAGCATTAATTTCAACTGTCAATTCTCAATAAACACTGAAATCTATAATACATCTATATTTTAATAATATATAATGGTTCAGTATGTTCATGCATGATAAAACAGCTTGTTGTTTCGTTGTTGTTGTTGTTTCTAATGCCACTCGGTAACCGAGCCCGGAGTAGAGAACTACCCGATTTTAAGACGAAGTGGGCGGCTTCCGTTTTTATGAGCGCCACAAGGAGAAGTCCGACTTTTGCTCGCAGCATGACACATCCGTTTTACAGAAGGTCCTTTCACACATCCATTCTCACTCACATATCGGAATTTTGATCCAGATCAAGGCCGATAACCCCTGATCTGGTACCCCAGAGGTATTAATTTGGTATGGGAACATGGAGGACTTTGTGACCACGACATATTTAACGTGCCCCAGCCACCATTAGCAACACGGCGGTCTTTAGTCGAATACAAGCGCCGACCCAGCAACCATCAGAATTGCGAGCACCGCCGAGGACAGAACCCACACCCTTCGATGCGAGCACGACGCTTCACACGACTGAGCTACCGCAGCTTTGTGCACTATAACATTGCACTAGTTACTATTACCTTTAGTGAAGGAGCTTGGACTACTTTGCCGTACTGATCTTTTGTTATCACAGTTATAATGGCTGGCCAGTTACATTTCAGCTCATCTTGACTGCACAAGAGTTCACATTGTTTAGGATCCACATAGGACTCTGGTTGCAGCCACCTAAACAAAAGAATGTTTTCAAGAAGTACAAGTTTTTTTTTAAATAAAAGTTGTAGTTATGTAAAAATAAAAACATTTTGTTAAATGTTAAACAAATTGAATCAACTAATCAAAACTATCAATAATTTTAAAAAAAATAATAATAACTTAAACAATTCACAATTACAAATATAAGAATAGTTTTCAAAAAAACTAATTTTAACTTGTGAGTCGTGCTGAAGCAGTTATTTAATAACATTCTTCAAAGTAATGTTGAACAATCGAAGCTAAAATATTTGTATAGATCTATTATTTTATATATCTATTTTGAATATATTTATTTAATAAAAGGTTATTAACTTTTTTATCTTATTTAACTTTCAGACACTTTAAAATGAAATTTACTATAAATTCAGTTATATACAAGAACTATTTATTATGAAAAAATTTGAAACATAGCCTTCAATGCTATTGCGCCATTAAAAAGGAACCTAATTTTTTTTTTTAAAATAGTCCATACATTGTCTATGCAAAAAGGTATTCAAAATACACTGAAGAACCTAAATAACTGCCAACTGATATAGGCATACATCTGCAAATAAAGGTGTATAAAACCAATCAAAGTTCGTCGCTATGTTCAGCAGCGTCTATGTGCTGCTATCGTGATAGGTTATGAAAATTGAAGGGATTTTGAAAGTATCGGCGGTTGAGAAATGGAATTCCATATCCATGTATCTCCGAGGTGGAGATGAATTTTGGATTTTCACTTACGACAATTTCACGTGAGTACCCTGAATATCGATAATCCAGTAAAACATTAAAACTACGACACAGCTGCGGCCAAAAAAAGATCATGCAAAAACGGATCATCGACGATGGACGAAAATCATTTAACATGATATATTGCGGATACATGATATATACGGCTTCAGAAGCCCATATCGGTGAATATTCATTAAATGGTTAACAAGTCGACACTTGTACGACATAGAATCGACATAGACGTTTATCACATTTAATGAGCAGTTGTCAATGGACCCGGCTTTGCACGATGTTTTTAAGGTCAAAGCTATGTCGTAGATTTGATGTTTTACTGGATTATCGATATTCATTGTACACTCGTGAAATTGTCGTGAGTGAAAATCCAAACTTCATCTCCACCTCAGAGATACATGGATATGGAATTAAATTTCTCAACCCCCGATACTTTCAAAATCCCTTCAATTTTCATAACCTGTCATGATAGCAGCACATAGACGCTGCTGAACATAGCGACGAACTTAGATTGGTTTTATACACCTTTATTCGCAGATGTATGCCTATACCAGTTATTTTGGCTCTTCAGTGTATTTATAAAATATGATTGGTGTACCCCCAAAGAGGAAACAACATAAATCTAATCAAACATATTTTGTTCTCTAGATATGTGGCAAACCTGTAAAATGTGACAAATTAAAAATATTACCTTCCTAGTCTCCCACCACTTGTACCAGGCATACAGGAAACAAAATCTTTCAGGAAAGCATGCTCGTTCGATTGACCACTGAAGGGCAAAACCCCTTCAAGAGCTTGGTGAATAGTAGGGGGATGGGCTAGGGCAAATCCTTTGGATAGAAGCTCAGAATGATTTTTGTACACCTGGAATGAGGACATAATAGTTTAGTAAAAATAGAGAATACAAATGCATATAGATAATTGATAAATATATTTTATAAAATCAGGTTTTTTTATTATTAAGAAAACGCATAAAACTAGGGGTGTATAACACTACATGACTTTCAATTTCCACTCAATAAATTAATACATTTAAACTAACAGATAATTTTAATAACTTAAAAAGTTCTATGGAAGCTATCATTTGCACATTTTTTTTAATTTCCTCAAATATCTAATTATGAGATCCAACAAGTACTGGGAACTCGGGTACCAAATTTGAAGTCTGTAGCTTTTTTGGTTTTTCAACAATTCCTTTTATACCAAAAAAGTTCTACGGGAGCTACCCTTTGAGTGAGTAAGATTTCCCTTTTGGATTTTCTCCTCCATTTCAAGACTTCCCACATTATATTTCATATTAGGTAATTGAAAGTAAAATTTTTAATTGGTTTTATTTAAGTTTTAGATATGTGCATGAGTGTACCTAAAATATGTACCATTTAATCTTTTTGTAATAAATAATACCACATATAGTTATGTCAAAATTATTAATCATGTAGATATTATTGTACTGGTATATTTAAAAATGCTTTTTTTTTCAGTCTTCTTACCTGCTGAGATAATTCTTCAACAAGTTCCATATCTTCTTCAATTTCTCCAACTGAAGCTGAAATTTTCAATAAATTTTAACTTCAAAACCTTTCCCGGTAAGAAAAAAACACAAAATGTGATGATTATATTAGGATTTAAAGCACAAAAAAAGTCATTATAGTTAGTTAAAAAAAGATTAAAAGACTATTTTTTAAAAATGTTAGAAAATCGGTCAGTAAGGAAATTGACCATTTTCCTAATATTGACCCATATGCACGTGATTATAATGCCACATATAACTAATTCAATGATAAAACTACAAAAATCTAAACATACATGGAGGAAGTATAAGATCCCTTCTCATAAGTGAAGCAGCACACATTCCTCCCAGATAGGCCAACTCCCTTTCAAGGTGTTTCAGTCCTTCCCAGCTTTCGATATTATTTCCATTGGCTATTCTGGGACACTCGAAGCCGACCACCTGACAACGGAAACCGAAGAAAGAAGCCTTGTCGTCTTTCACGTAGTCGGAAGCGGTCTCCAGAGAAAATACGACTTCATTTCCTGAAATTGTTATGCATTGTATTATCAGGGTTTGTGGGGTTTTACTAGATTAAAATTAAAGGACTTAAGGACCAAGTTTTTTTTTTCACTTTTATTACTTAAGACTTTACTCACTTGAATAAAAACTAAATAGATTAGTAAATAAATTTATTGAGTTATATGATACTCAAACTTGAAATACAACAATTTGTAACATCTAAAATTTTCAACTACAAAAAATTTAACTCCATCAAAGAACTAATTTAAAAATCTATCATTAGATCATTAGTTTAAAATCATCTATTTATATGTTGTAAAATTGAGTTGAATTATCGTCGCACTAGAGCTACACGAGAGCTATTGGTGACAAGCGTTGTAATTTAGAACCACAGTGAAGTGACGAAAATTTAAATCCATCAAAAAGAACTATTTTTTATAATAATTTAAAAACCTATTGTTAGATTATTAGTTTAACATCATATATTTATCTGTTGGTTAATTGAGTTGAATTATTGTCGCACTAGAGTTACACAAGGGATATTGGCGAGAAGCGTTGTAATTTAGAACCACAGGAAGTGGCGAGCCGACGCCTAAGTCGGCGCTCACAACTTTTATGAGTGACATTGTATGCAGGACTTTGGAGCATATATAATGTGCAATCCCTCTGCAAAGGGTAGTATTCGTTGGACTTTTTGCCTGCAGACCGTTTGTAGGTCAGCAGTTATTTTGACAATGAACAGGCCCGAGCCTGAAACCTTTCGCATGAAAGGTAAGTCATTTACCAAAAGGGATCCCCAGCCCCTCATCTATTTATCTGAAAAACTGATTTCAAGCCATGCAAATTGGAACTATGACTTCAACAAAAAATGTCCCGGTGTTTACTGGTGTATTGAATTTTTTTTAAATGATTATTAAAAAATCAGACCTCAATTATTTTTGCAACTTATAAATGAGATATAATCAATACATTTACCTGAAAAAAAAATTATTAAAAAAAACAGCAATACTAATTACAAATTTGAGTATCTTACCAGGTAATAAAAGAGATGTTGTGGGCCAGTCAAGCTTCCCACTAAATTTTCGAAATACTGGCCAGTAAGGAGTATAATGATCATCATCAGAATCGGAAGCCCCAGTAACGTTGATGGTTTGGGCATTACTCAGCCATACTTGTCCAGTGTTGTTTTTACTTGGTACATAAACCTGTAAGGTGTCTTCTACTTGAGCTGTACCACACTGGGGGTCGAATTCCAAAGACAGCCATTGGACTTGAGGTGGGAAAGTAACCTATTGACAAAATTTTAATTTATTATTTCAATTGCAAGTAGCTTATACAATCAAAGACATTAAAAATTGATTTGAATTTTAGAAAAATTAAAATTGCATTTGCGTGATAATGGTTTTTGTAGGAAAGATTGTAAATGTGATTTGTTTTATATGTGGCAGATTATCTGAACAGCTTTGGCATACACTTAGGGCCAAAATTATCTATACATTATTTTTTTAGAAACTACTAAGTATACAAATTTAGTATCTTTTAAGTAAAGCCTATACTAAGACTCACATTTTGTTGTAGTAAGAATTTCATAATATTCCCATATAATAAAAGTTTTAAAAGATAAAAAGTAGAATTTATTATTTTAATGCCTAAAAAATCTTATAACTCCATAGTGTCTGCAATAATTTTACTGAAGTTTTTAAAAACTAATTTTAACTATAACGATTATAAATTTGATAAGAACCTTCAAACAAAAATTTTAATTATTGTGGGTATAGAAATAAATTTTGAGTAGTACTTATATATATAAATAAAAAATTAAATATCTCTAACAACTAAAGAAATACCAGAAAAATTTAAAATAAAGAAATACTTGGTAAATAAATATTTGTTTTTATTCTTTACATACATAGGTATTTTGGCAGATTAATTCAATCAAGTTAAATGATTAATATGATCCTCAATATTCAGATTTTCCCAAAATATTGATGCATTACTAAGATTTTATATTGTTTTACACTAAACTTTCTTTTTAACATTCTGAAACCTATACTGCCCTTGGAAGCTCAAAAAACAAGTTCAAAGTCAAAGTGTTTCAGAACACAATGACCCTATTCTTTTTTGCAGATACAGCCTTTGTCAGTGTAAATTTTAAACATCGAGAAATATTAATATCACCATGCAACTGACACTCAATAATAACACAATAAAACACAAAATCTTATAACTAAACTTACACGATAATTCGCTACAGACGCAGGCCTATATGGGTGGTCACTTTCAACAATGGCATATTGGTTTGAGGTAGTCGATAAATCGCTGACATCACCGTCATTTTCTGACTTTTCACTAATAGCGTTTTGGGGTCCTTTCTTGTTCAAAGATGCCACTAATGGGAGGATATCTTGAACCATATGCAGAACTTGGACAGCACTCTACACCAAGGCAGTAGTTGAAATATAGTTATAATGATATGTTTTAAAAGTGTTCAATTAAATAGAGGGAAAATATGTGCAAAAAAAAGTTTTAAATGTCCAACTTTTAAAAATTAAACTTTCGGTAAGTTAAAAGCATTTGACAGCAATCATTTTACATTTAGTTTTATAAATGAAATACACAAATTCACATAAAATAAAATCTCACGAGGCTCATTTATATTTCTAATAAAAGAGAAAATAATTTATATTCAAAATGCTTTAGTGAAATAATCAACTTTTAGTACTGTACTTTTAATAATCAAATTTTAATACTTATAAAAGCCTTTGATATATACAGGGTTCATACTCTATCTATGATAGTGAAATTCAGGAGTTTCTAAGGAGTTTTTCAGGAGTGCAGCAATGTAAATTCAGGAGGTAACAAGGAATAAAATTAAATATGTTTGTTTATTATCGTATTAGTCTAATGACTTCACTGCACTCCAAATGACGAAACAGAAGGGGGGGGAAATCGTCTAAAGAGTTGTGCGGTGCATTCCGGGACATTCATTAACTATTATCACAATGTCTGTACTCTATTTTTCTACTGTGCATGCGCAGTAGACTTATTCCGAATAAAGTAAAGTATTCTGAATAAAGTCGTTTTTTCAGGAGAGGAGGAAAAAATATCAGGAGATGAGACACAAATTTCAGGAGTTATAAGGGCCCTTAGAAGAAAAAATTGAAATTCAGGAGTTTTTCAGGAATTTCAGGAGGCGTACGAACCCTGTATATATAAATTTAATAACAACAAAAATGCTTGAAAGAAAACCGCAAACATACTCTTGGATCAGAGGTTGCAACAGGTCCCAAATGAGCAAATATAAGTGGTAAAAGCATTGTAACCACATGTGAAGTTCCAAATGCACACAGCACATCATTATCTGAAATAAATTTTTTTTATTAAAACCATAAGAGTCTTTAAAACCCTCCTATCGTTAGACCAGGCTTTTCTCGTATTTTAAGCGCATCAGTCTTTTCTACAATAATCATAAATTTCAAAATTTTATAAATAATACATTTTTATTCATAATGTAGCTACTTTTTCATTTGGGAATGATTTTAAGATAATCTCTTCAAAAATAAAACTAATTCCGAATTTTTAAACAAATATTTTAATAGAAATTAATTGAATTTAAAATTTATGCAGTGGAAACAACCAGACATTTTCCCATTAAGGTTAACACATGAACATTAAATATATTTTTTAACTACAATTGAAGACTATTGCATACCTTCAATGGATTGTGCTTTAACAAACAGCTCTGCAGCAGTCTTCACAACAGAATTGCAAATGGACAATGCATTTCGCCTTGCTTGCAGCTCGGCTAAATCCCGGGTACTTTGTACACTTTCAGTATCCTGAGGAGTGCTAATGAAAAGAATGTACTTAAATTAAAGTACAAGAAACAATGAAAGTTATAACTATCACTTAAAAAACAAATATGAAAATGTGAAAGATTACCTGAAATATAGGATCTGTGGTATCTGTCCCCGAGTGTGGTTTGTACCATTAAAACTCAAAGAGCAGTCTGTGAAAGTGAAGAGAGTGCCATCAGGTCCTTTTACTTGTGAAAGCCCTCCATCACCATTATTAGTTCGAGAACCATGATTTCTCAATCGGACTGCATACTTTATATTCTCCTAAAATTACATGGCATCAATATTGAATGAGTAAATCAAAGTACATAAAATTTTGTTTTACACCAAATGGAAGTCAGAGTAGACATTTGACATTTAAAACAATAGCAAAAAAATAACTACATGACTTTTTTTAGCTTTGCTATATTGATTTTGAAGATATTCATTTTTTAAGCTAGTTTCACAACATTTTAGACAATCTAACATACATAAAATCCATAGTAGAAAAAAAATATATGTTTTTAACCTTACCAGATTAAAATTTAATAAACATATATCCATGAACAAAACATTTTTTACCCAAGCACATGTTTGGTTTGGCCTTATGGCTGAAGAATATGTATTCGAATTTATAAAATTAAATAAATAAATCATAAATTAGACAAGTTACCTTGACAGGAACAGGCCTTTCAAACTTAATTTCTGCAACATCTCCATAACAATCCTCTGGGCCAAATGTTCCACGAACAATAGCCAGAGTTTTCCATCTCTGAGAGAGAGATGGGTCTACAATATTACTGCTTTGCTATAAGCAAATAAATTTATTATTATAACCTTTCGATATATATATTTTTAATACAATAAATGTAAATCACGAAGCAAAATTTTTTAATTCATAAATATTGTCATAACTATTTAAAAATGAACAGAAAATTATTGCATGCTAATTCTTTAAAGAAAGTTACTTGTTTTGGCTTGTAGGTAATTTTTTAAAAAATTAATTTAACTATAACAGTTTTATTAATAAAATATATTTTGCTTTTATTGCACAAAGAAACTTAGTTGTCTTTCCTAACTTTTTTCTTCAATATTTTTCAAAGACTTATAGATGATCTTAAATGCACATAGAATGCTGAAAAGCATTTTCAACACCAAATCCTTAAAATAAATAGTCTAAACAAACTAATATATACCAACAATTTTAAACTATGAACTTAAATTCAAATAGTAATGTAGGTTATTTAACTCTTACATAAAAAAAACAAATTCAATGACTTTTCCAGGTTTTCCCAGAGAATTTTAGGAAAATTCCAGGTTTTATCGACGTGAATTAAAAATACAATATTAAACTTTCATACCTAAAGAAACCTTGTATAACATGTGCCAAAGTAACAAGGACTATCATCCGTTTCTTAAATGGACTATTGTTACCTTGAAAACTTTTTTTTTTAATTCCCAAGAAATTTAAAATTTGAAAAGATATCTAAGTCAAGGTTGCTTGTTTTCTTGTTGCTCTAATATATTTATGTGTAACTATAACTTAAAGAAAAACATAATATAAAAATATTAATTATCAAGAACTTTTTAATGTTTATCATAAAATGTAGTAGTAAGGCACTAAGGTAATTACTAACAAAAGTAACAACTAACAAACTACAATAAAATGAAAACAAATTAAACAGGGTGTCCATGAAAATTTCTGGTAAAAATTCAAGACATTTCAAGGCTTATTTCCAAATTTTTTAAGGACGCTCGCATAACCAATTATACCATTACATTTTCAAATTTGTACTTCAAAATCTATTGGCAAATTACCAAAAATAATTTAATTAAAACAACCTATCTTCTATACTTAATATAGGCTGGCCATTAAAATTAATAGCAATTTTTTTTAAAAAAACTCAAAGCGGGGTGGGCTGTTCATAGGGTTATAAAGTTAGTTAACATTTTAAGTCGCAATCTTCAAATTTAATGAAACAACACCACATAACATAGGATTCTCTTATATGAGATACTTTTTAGAATGTTTAAAAAAAAGTTTATTTTACAAATATTTCATTGATTATAATTTTTAATAATTTTAACTTTAGTATACTACTTTACATCTGTTAGCTTAATGAGTTATTTCCGTAAGTTTTAACCTGAAAAGACTTGAACATTTCGATTGATGAAAAACCTTCAAAAATCGGTGAATCAAGAACCTTTCAAAGTCGGCAAATCGAAAATTTCTGAAAATTAATGATTCACAAAATCTCAAAGATTGGTAAATCCCGAATTTCAGGAAGTCTAGAAAACTGCAAATTCTCAGAAACCGTTGAATTGCGATCCTTCTGAAATCGGTAAATTGCGAATACCCTAAAAGTCTTCAAATCATGAACTTCGAAACTTTTAAAATCGGCATTTCGCGAACCACACATTTAGGAACGAAAAAATCTCAACCAAATTTGAAGTCTGTAGCTCTTAAAGTTTGAGCTGTCATGTGGTTTTAGACAGACCAACGTTCAAGAACCACTTTTTAAAATCAGCACCTACTGAAATGTGTAGAAAACACGAAACCTCCATTTTGGATTTTGACCCTATAGCAATAAATTCATTACCTTACATTTCATATTATGTATTTAAATGTAATAAACTCACATCATCTAGTAGCTCAAGCTCATAATGCCATTCATTTCCGACACCTCCATAAACAGTAACTCCAGATATCAGGATTCCTGTTCGGTCAACACTGAAGCAAATCGCGTCGGGAGAACCATTTCCTGTGTTCCATGTTCTATTCTGGCTAACCTTGGTGAACCGAGATGGAGTGATGTTCAGCACTTGCCCACTCGTCCCATGCATGTCCAGCTAAAGTAGAAAAAATACAATAAATCAGAAAATAATTTTTGGTTTTTGGTGAATAAACATGGCACTAGTGCTACAAGTGATCCAATTGGAGGATATTTGTTTTAAAAAATAGGGTTTGGTTTGGTGCTATTTATGTTAAATTTGAGCTACACAAGGTGTATTGGCAACAGGCCTCATAAGTTTAAAACGTGTTTCATTGCATCTAGTGAATTTACATGACACTAGAGCTACAAGAGATTCAATTAGAAGGCATTTGTTAAAAACATGGGTTAGGTTTAGTAGGATTAATGCTATACTAGAGCTTCACATAGACCATTGGTCGGAAGGCCACGATTTGAAAAACGGTCAAAATGATACTATACGCAACAATGAAGCAGGCATCTAACACAACAGCCAGGCATTTAACAGTTTAACCTGACAGACTCTCTTACAGAGTAGTTTTCATTACCTTTTTGACTGTATATTAAAGGTTATTGTATGACAGAGTAAGAGACCAAAGCCTAACCAAACAGTTGTGGCGGTGTGCCTTGTGATGAACTAGACCTGCAGCTTTTGCCAGAGCAGCTAACCAAAATTCAACTAATTATATCAGGTGGCGCTGCACTTCCGGCCACAGGCTATATAAGCTACGTCGCTGACCGGAACACTCTCTCCTGTTTTTAATTTCCCATGGCACTAACATACTAACATGATCAGACATGCCACATATTTTCAACTTGAGTTTTATGCTTTGTTAAGTTTGTACAATGGTTAGGAATTTATATTTATGTTAAGTTTATTATGGTTGTTGGAATAAAGATTGATTTTATATAAAACTTGGAATTTTCTTCAACATTCCACTTCTGACACCATAAACTGGTGACCCTAGGACTTGTAACATGCAACCTGTCGAACTTAGTGGAGTGTCAGTGCATTCAGTCGGCGCGTTCGGCCGTGTGTCTTTAGCGGAGTGTGCAACTACGGGAATGCCTTGGTTTCCAGTTCAGATGTAACTCAACCTGCGTGTGACCTCACCGACACGTGCACTGGTTCCTCACCGACACGTGCACTGGTTCCTCACCGACCGGCCCTGGCTCCTCACCGATTGGCCCTGGTCCATCACTGGCTTGTCCTTGTTCATTTCTGAAGGGCACTGGTTCAACTCGCCTAGCTCTGGTTGGTCACCGACTAGCATCGGCGTCTACGGACCTGGATCATGATCAGACCTTTCTGCGAGTAGAAGTCTTCGCCTACTCCAGCCCGGTGAGGCCGCTTCATTTTGTTTTTGCGCCCGCGATTATTTTGTCGACGTGTGTGTTTGTGCCTGGCCTCCGTAACAATGAAAAACGCAGACGGTGATTTGAAAGCTTCAGAAACTGCAGACAATCTTCTTAAAAGTGATTTAAGTGTAAATAATACGGTTCCTAAAACCCTTGAAACTTTTACGAATGGTTCAGGAGCAAGTAATGCAAATTCTAGTCGTGATCCGGAATTGTCTAGGATCGCATGGCGAGCTCCCGCATTTTGGAAACAAGATGTTGAGCTCTGGTTTTTTCAAGTAGAATCTAGTTTTAAAACGTCCGGCATTACTAGTGAGCACACTAAATTCCATGCTGTAGTTTCAGTGTTAGACGCGGAGGTGTTATCCTACGTTCGAGATTTGGTGGTTAACCCTCCTCCGCACGAACCCTATACCACCCTAAAAAAACGAATTTGTTTGCAGTTCACGCAATCGGAGACCGCTCGACTTCGAACCTTGTTGCAAGACATGTACTTGGGAGATAAGCGTCCGTCCCGGCTACTTCATGAAATGAGGACATTGTCTGGTGACAAAACTTCCCCAGATTTTTTGAAAACGCTTTGGCTACAGCGTTTACCAGTTAACGTGCAGCAAATTTTGTCCATAAGCAGTGGTTCTATGGAAGAGTTGTCTCTGATTGCTGATAAAATTTGCGAGGTTTCGGAATATAGAGGTGAAGTAGCAGCCGCTCATGTTCCAGACAGGAGTTCAACTACTGCTTTGGGGGATAGTTCGAGTGAGTTTGAAAAATTAAAAGTCCAAATTGAAACTTTGCAAGCTAGTGTTGAAAGGCTATCTCGTGGTCAAAATCGGGATTTTCGTAATCTAACTAGACGCAGGTCTCGTTCTGCAGTTAGGAGTCCTGCACGTGAAAAACCTTATTGTTGGTATCATTACAAGTTTAAGGATCAGGCGAAAAACTGCGTTCAGCCTTGTAAGTATAATTCGGAAAACTAACGCGCGCATCAGCTATGGCGACGGCTGATGCTAGTTCTGGCTTAGGTCGCCTGTTTGTCTCTGATAGGAAAACTGGCATTAGGTATCTTATCGATACAGGGGCCTCAATCAGCGTGATTCCAAAAACGTCGACTACTTACAGGGCACCTGAGGATATGTTTCTTTATGCAGCCAATGGAACTAAAATCTGTACATATGGCTCGGAGCGTATTTCCCTGGACTTTAGTTTAAGACGCGTATTTGTTTGGACATTTGTTGTTGCCGATGTCTCTCGCCCTATTCTGGGTGCAGATTTTTTGGAACGATTCAGTTTATTGGTAGATGTAAAAAATCGGCGCTTAATAGATTCTGTGACAAATATTAAGGTTAATGGTGCAAACGCTCCTGGTCAAACGTTAGGTTTGACAACCTTAGCGGGAGACGATCCTTATCACTTACTTCTGCGCGATTTTCCCGATCTTACCAATCCGGCAACAATGACCGCTCCAAAGAAGCATAGCATAGTTCATTCAATTATAACTAAAGGTCCCCCCGCTCACGCTAAAGCGAGACGTTTGAACCCCGAAAAATTAAAAATAGCTAAGAAAGAATTTCAGTCCCTCTTAGAGCAAGGCATAATTCAACCGTCAAAAAGTGCGTGGGCAACTCCAATACACATGGTTAAAAAGAAAAATGGGGAGTGGCGAATTTGTGGCGATTTTCGTCGTTTAAATTCCGTCACGGTTGCCGATAGGTATCCCATTCCACACATTCAAGATTTTGCATTTGGTCTAAGAGGTAAAAGAGTTTTCTCAAAAATTGACTTGGTTAAGGCCTACTACCAAATTCCGTTAGACGAGGACTCTATACCAAAAACTGCAATGATAACACCTTTTGGTTTGTTCGAATATCGGTACATGTGTTTTGGACTATCAAATGCCGCCCAGACTTTCCAAAGACATATCGACGGTGTTATCCAAGGTTTAGACTTTTGTTATGCATACTTAGACGATCTTTTGATCGCTTCAGAAAACGAAGAGGAACATCAAAAGCATTTATCAGAACTGTTCAAGCGCTTAAATGACTATGGCGTAGTTATTAACCTAAACAAATGCATTTTTGGTGTCCCTGAGCTCGAATTCCTGGGGCATCACGTTTCTAACTCGGGTATTTCGCCGTTGCCTGGTAAAGTTGAAGTTCTTTGCGACTACCCTTTACCAGAGAGAATAGATGAGTTGCGTAGGTTTCTGGCAATGGTTAACTTTTATCACCGTTTCCTTAAAAACGCAGCTGAAGTTCAGGCTCCTCTCTACGACTTGTGTAAGGGAAAGACAAAGAAAGATCGCTCTGCTGTGTGCTGGACGGCTGAAACCAAAGACGCTTTTCAGGCATGTAAGGAATCAATTGTCAACGCTGCCGAATTAGCTTACCCAGATAGTCAGGCAGAGCTTTCTCTTTTTGTCGATGCTTCTAACGTCGCGGTTGGTGCAGTGTTGCAACAAAACTGCAATGGCGTTATCCAGCCACTTTCGTTTTTTTCACGCAAACTTACGCCTGCGGAACAAAATTACAGCACGTATGATCGTGAATTAGTTGCCATGTATTCCGCTGTAAAACATTTTCGTTACATGTTAGAGGGCTCGGATTTCATTATTTATACAGATCATAAACCTTTAACTTTTGCGTTCAGTAAACATTCTGATAAATTATCACCACGGCAACAACGTCACCTCGAATTCATTTCCCAGTTTACTACCAGAGTTAAACATATTCCTGGTTCGGACAATTCAGTCGCGGATGCGTTATCGAGAATTTCCGAAATTCAAGTTTTAGGCGGTATCGATTACGAGGCTATGGCTCAAGCGCAGGCGTCTGATGGGGAATTGGGGGTGCATTTGCAGAATGATAGTGTTCTCAAGATGAAGAGGTTCAACGTGCCTCCAGGTGAATTAGAGCTTTTCTGCGACACGTCCACCGACGTAGTACGGCCATACGTCCCTAAGGAGTTCCGCAAGGTTGTGTTCGATACACTCCATAACCTTGCCCATCCAGGTATCAAGGCTACAGTGGATCTAGTGCGGAAACGTTTCGTCTGGCCTTCGATGAAGCAAGACGTCTCACTATGGGCGAAGACGTGCGTGGAATGCCAGCGATCAAAAGTTCATAGGCATGTCAAGTCCTCTTTTGAGTCTATCCTCTGCCGACGACAAGGTTCGCTCATGTAAACCTCGACATCGTTGGGCCTCTACCACCCTCAAGAGGAAACGTGTACTGCTTAACGATCATCGATCGCTATACCCGCTGGTGTGAGGCCCTGCCCATGAGTAACCAAACTGCTGAGACGGTAGCGCAGACCTTCTTCAGCGAGTGGATAGCTCGCTATGGTGTTCCTGAGAAGGTTACTACCGATCAGGGTCGGCAGTTTGAGAGTGACCTCTTCAGCAGTTTGGCACGGTTCCTTGGGATGCACAAGACTCGAACGACGGCTTACCATCCGCAGGCTAACGGTATGGTCGAACGCTTTCATCGGCAGTTAAAAGCTGCCATCATGAGTCACGCTACTAGCCGCTGGACAGAGGTGCTACCAGCTGTCCTTCTTGGAATACGAGCGTCCCTTAAAGAAGATATCAAAACTTCTTCGGCCGAAATGGTGTTTGGTTCCCCACTTCGCTTGCCAGGTGAATTTCTAAGGCCTACGCGGGAGAAGATGCAGCACTCTGAATTCCTTCAGCTACTGCGACAGCACATCGAGACCCTCCGGCCAACGCCAGCTTCCCACCATTCCGCTGGAAAAGTGTTCGTTCATCCTGCACTTTCAAGCTGTACCCACGTTTTCGTGAGACTGGACTGCGTGAGGAAATCGCTTCAGCAACCGTACGTGGGCCCTTACGAGGTGTTGGAAAGGAAAGAGAAGTTCTTTTGCATTAACATTTCCGGCAAGTCAAAAGTGATTTCAATTGATAGGTTGAAGCCAGCCTACCTGTTAGAGGAATCGGGCAATTTCAAGAATGTATCAATGAACAGCGGTCAAGAGGTTTCAGTGCCGAATTCAGACAATGACTCTTTGCAGAACTCTAAAAACGGCTATACAACCCGTTCTGGCCGAAAAGTCAGATTTCGCTTTCCTGTTTGAAATTGTTACTACTTATTACTGTTCTCAGTTGTAAAGTTGCTACTAATCAATTTATTCATGTTTTTTCTTCATACTTTGCAATTTTTCGTCTTTTAGACTGGAGGGGGAGTGATGTGGCGGTGTGCCTTGTGATGAACTAGACCTGCAGCTTTTGCCAGAGCAGCTAACCAAAATTCAACTAATTATATCAGGTGGCGCTGCACTTCCGGCCACAGGCTATATAAGCTACGTCGCTGACCGGAACACTCTCTCCTGTTTTTAATTTCCCATGGCACTTGTCACGACCTTTCCCCTGGTCGACATGCCACATATTTTCAACTTGAGTTTTATGCTTTGTTAAGTTTGTACAATGGTTAGGAATTTATATTTATGTTAAGTTTATTATGGTTGTTGGAATAAAGATTGATTTTATATGAAACTTGGAATTTTCTTCAACATTCCACTTCTGACACCATACAGTCGTCAAAATAAAAAATGTAATTAGAAGTTATTGTACACATATTTTGGACACATCATTTACTTGAAATGGAGGTATCATTTGATAAATTCAAAATAGCATTTAGATAAATTCAAATAGCATTTCGATCAATTTATTACATTTTTAAGTTTCTTTCAGGTTTTTTAATGATAAAATTTTTTTGTAAGTTTCATTCATCAAATTTTCTTAATATAAATTGGCAGAAAACTTTGAATTAAAATCTTGAAACTAACTATAATCTCAACCTAAAACTACATTGTATTGTTTTGCATAGCACTAAGCAGTTAACTTCACCTTCACCAATATGAAGTTCACACATTTTTTATTTACCTGCACATAATTCGAACTAAAAATTCTAAAACTATTAATTAAGCAAACATAAAAGTTGACATATGCATCTTGTTGTAAGTAAAAAGTACTAACCACAGTCCCAGCAGATTGGTATGAGAGCTCTGCTACTATCACAGCTATAAATGCACAGGCATTTGTGATTAACTTCGATGAATGTTTTACAGATTCCTAAAAATAATCATGGAGTTTATTAGAGGGCTGAACATTAGCTGCTGGATTAAAAAATAAATATCTGTAATGAAATTATAATTTAACTAACAAGGGTATATAAACTTACTTGGTGTAGCATAGCTTCTAAAGGCTGTTTTACGATTGCGAGTAAACGTTCCAGTACCTCTCTAAAGCTGCATGAGCCAGGATTACAACCTTCTCGCTACATAAACAAATAATTACTATCAAACCTAAGTATGAAGAAACAGAAAACCAGAATCATACAGTCGATTATTTAATCACTTCCTAATATAACAAAAATATATTAAATTGCTTTTTAAGACATTGGTTATCAAAAGAAATTGCGTTAAATGTTTAAATAATAATTTTGAAGAAAAAAAATAAGAAATCTTAAAACTATTAATTTCATGAGTGAGAAACTAAAAAATGCAAGATAAGATAAACACAGTTGTATAGCTTGATTTAATAAAAAATTATTTAAAATTATTATCTTTATTTAATAAAAAAATTCTAAGGTATGTTGCATAAAAAATTCCTATAACTAAACACACACATTTACAAATATCTTAAGCAATTCTATTTATTCCACATGCCAAACACTTCCAAATTATAAAATATTTTTCATTTATAAATACTACACATTTTTTATTGTTACCTAGATTAATAAACATTATATTTGCATTAAGGGGGGCGATACATGTAAAAATCGTTTTTTTTGCATAATCGATGAAATTTGCATTATTTATTGATTAAAAACTCATTTAAAGGCTTCACCTCAACTCAGAGCTTGAGGGCTTTGTCGAAACTTTAAGCACGTTTATCTCAAAACTACTTTTTTTAATTGGCAGGCAAGATAATTCAAAAAGTGCTCAATAGAGCCTTATAAAATTTGGTATACATCTTTTCTATAGTATTATCCTCTAGTTGAACCTCAAAAAATACCAAAAAAATTTTGAAAATTAGTTTTTTTACCCAAAAATCTTTTTAAAAAAAAGGGTAAAAAAATCAACTTTTTTATTCTGCGGCTTGCCGATTTACAATTTTTAAACTTTTTTTTATTTTTTATTGGTTTAACTAGAAGATGAAATTTTGATTTCAGATCAATTTTGGAGTAGCTAGAATCACCGCCGATTGATACTTTTATCCGCGAGGGTCTCAGGAGATTAGTTACTACAGCGGCCATTTAAAAAAAACTAAAACAAATCTAATATTTGTATTTTAAGGTATAATGTATAAACATACTGAATTTGAAAACGATTCATGTATTTCTTCCCTTTTAATAACGTCTCTGAAAATTGATCAAAATTCAGGTGGTTACATGTATCGCCCCCTTTAAGCTTAAAGCACTCAGGGTGTCCACAGAGATAGTATTAAAAAAATCCAATAATTCCCCTGTAAGCCGATTTTTTTTTACTGCAGATTGCATTTTAAGAATTGACTTGAAGGTATAGATATACCTACTTAAAGAAACGCTGTATAATAACTTAATTTCAAATAATTGACAGTTCAAACTAATTACTAATTAAAACTAACTTAAAATGTTCTTTAAGACAGTGTTTCAGATTTTATTTTTAAAAATCCATTTTTTTAATTAAACATCCATGATATTCCCAGAATTATTAAGTTCCCTGATAATTCATGGTTTTTCCTGTATGGGAACAAACTATAAAATCTAAATACAAAATTTTTCAAACTTAACACCAAACTGACCTCTGTCCTCATATTCACACAGTCCACAAGCACTGGAAACTTCAGAATCTCCGAACCACACACACCTGGAGACATCTCATGACCATGACCATTGGAAGTTGCCGGACTGTTGTCAACATTGGGGTCAGGCGACAAAGGTGACGAGTCATTATGGTGGTCGTTCTCTAAAGTGACCGGAAGTGTAGAGGTCAAACGAATGGAGGAAGCACATAGGGAGGCTAAGACAGCAGCTAAAAGGTGGTCGCCTTCGACGGTTTCTTCAACCCAAGGCTAAAGAAAAAATTGAGTGTTAGTGAAATAAAAATTTGGCTGATTGGTTTGTGTGTTATCGTAATTGTAAAATAATAGTATCCTGTGTTCCCTTGTCTTTTTCTCAAGACAAATATTATTTAGTGTTCTATTTCAGGACTTCAAACAAGTCATGTCCTCAGTAGTCAGTTTTAATTACAGGACCATGGATTTAACATCCAGAATAGCAACATTTTTATCTGTTACCTTTAATAGGGTTTTTTTTAATATTGGTTTGAATAAATTAAATTTGTCAATTTTTTTCAAATGTTCCTATAAAATTCCTACAAAATTTCAGAACAATGTATTCAAGACTTAAAAAAATACATTTTTATACTCCATGGTCTCCTTGAAAAGGATAGTGATTTTAAGTCTGACATCGAAAACAGAAAGCAGTATTCAGCAATCTGTTACTCTAAAAGGATTATTTTAAAAAACAGATTTTCAAGAATAAGAGTCAGTTTAGGGTCATGAACATTAAAGCTGATAAGAGACTCTGCTCACCACATCAATCGTAAGCAGCAGATCACACAATCCCCTCCACTTCAGTTTAGCGCTGGGATAAAAAGCGTGGTAGCAGGACATGAAAGTTTCATGACACTCTTCTAATATGGACTGCAGGTAATTGACTAGTAGAGCAGATGTAGAGGGGGATGTGGGAATGGAAGAAAAGGATGTCTTCACTTGGGCACTGGGAAGTCTGTCCGAAAGAATGTGCTGGAGCAGGGCGCGGACATCAGCCACACATTCCGCTAATTTCGGAACTTCGGCAGAAGATTTTTTGGAAGATGCTGAAAGAGAATTAGGGTTATGGTTTTGCTTTCACATCATTTGTATGAACCTCACTTCATAAAAATTAAGGATATTTATTAAAATTAAGGATTTGCTGGAGTAGGGCACGGACATCGGTCACACATTGCGCTAATTTCGGAACTTCAGCAGAAGATTTTTTGGAGGATGCTGGAAGAGAATTTGGGTTATGGTTTTGCTTTCACAGGGTTTCTACGAACCTCACTTCATAAGTATTAGATATTTATTAAAATTAAGGATTTTCTGTCAGAAAGAATGTGCCGGAGTTGGGCACAGATGTCAGCTACACATTCTGTTAATTTTGGAGCTTCGGCACAAGATTCTTTTGGAAGCTGCTGAAAGTGAACATGATTTTGTTCTCACAGGGTTTGCATGAATCTCACTTAAATATTAAGGACATTTACGGATTTATTATCAAAAAATATATGGACCCATTCCTGACCAGGATATTAAATATGTTGATTTTATACTTGAGATTTAAATAATTTCAATAAAATCATGCACACGGTCTTTAAATGAATACATTTTAAAAATGAACTTTCACATACTTTTTATATACTTACATCCATTGGGATAAATTTCATTTATGTAAATTTTTAACAGGTGCAGGGAAGAAGTGCATATATATTCTAATCTCTCTAAATCCATTAAAGCAGCAACAGCAGGCATTGCAGAACCCAGAATAGTTTCACAATAACCAGCCTTAAAGGATTGCCAAGCCCACCGCAACAGCTTTAGCAAAGATTGGAAGCAATCCTACATAAATGAAAAAAGTTTATCATAAAAATAATGTGATAAAATGAATTTTCTTATATTTATACTAACTCCTGATTTTGACGCAATACTGGAAAACCTTTCTTCCCCTACCCCCTCGTGTGGTTCCAGGAAACTGTGAGAGCATTGCTGTTCTAAACCTACAGTCCCTGGACAAATTATTAGACGCACTGCAAGATTTCATGTAAAATATTAATTACCGGGTGATATTGTACCGTTTTATTATTTTAAATTGATTTGTTTTTTATTTTTATATTATCCAATCAATTACCGATTTATTTGACATAAATAAAACAGCCTTAATTTAGAAAAGCATAAGTTTATTAAGTTTTAAAGAAAAGTGAAATTAATGTTAGTAAAAGTCAATATTTAGTTGAGCCACCTTTAGCCGCTATCAAAGCTTTAATTCTGCGCGTCATGCTATCAATGCAAGACTGTACTGTCTCCTGCATTTGAGGATGATGCTTCCACACATAAAAAATCTTATAATAAATAATTAATATAAATTATTCTTAATCATAATTATCTTAAAATAAATACAAATATGTAGTCTACAACAATTCTTTTAAATAAAAATCAATAATATTGTAGTTTAAATCTACCATTATTGCATAAAAACTCTTAAGTATAAAATTAATAAAAAAAAATACAGTGTGTCTAATAATTTGTCCAGGGACTGTACCTTGTTTGAGGTTCCGAACCCAGCACAAACCCAAGTAGGGTGGGGGAAAAAACAAAAACGAATCTCACACCGCTTAGCGGAAAACCACATGAAGGGAAGAGTTTTCGAAACTTGCATTGTGAACGGAGGGAGAATAATTTTTTTTAAAAATCACTTAAATCAACTGGAACATTTCATAGACACTTCTAGTTGAGGAAATGATGAAAGCAATTTTTTATACACATATGAAAAGTACAAACTGGTCTTGTACATTAATATAACAATGAACAAATGAAACTAGTTTGCATGTTATTTCTAGTATATTAAGGCAAGAACTTTGTAGTTTAGTTTTAAACTAAAAACAAGCTTTTACTTATTGTAAACTATTAATAAAACATTATTTGTTTATTAATAGTTTACAATGTTACATGTTTTCTCATAATGCATACATTCTTTATGGGATTGCTAGATTGAGACCTGACAGAACCTGCAAAGGTAACTTAAGAAACATTTATGTCTCAACCCAATGGGCCACACTAGGGCCTGAAAACATTTACGAAAGCATGAACACAAAAATTTTAAACTTACAGGAGAAACAGTTCTTGAAAAGTCTTTGGTTAAAACTGTTACAGGCTCGATTTCGCTGGATGGTTTAGAGAGTCCTTGACTTTCAGGAGTTATAGTTCTATTCAAAAAACATTTATTAGAATTAATTACACATGAAGTAAAATTTAAAATATATTTAGGGTCAAGTTTCCAAATAAATTTTAATTAACTTAGAATTTACTATATTTTGTGTGTGTGTGTTCCTTCAATATTGTAAATAATTACCTGTAAAGAAGTTGAGGTATCTGGCCAGCATTTACATCAGTTCCATTATTCGACTTTTTAGAACTTTTGAAATAAAACACAATTCTAAAAAAAAAGATTTTTTATTAATTTAAAATTTTCTTCCAATTAATAAAAGTATTTTACAATTAAACATATACCAGTGTGCACAAAAAAGTGACTTAACAGGCAAATAAGATCGAGTTAAATATACAAAACTTTGATATCTATCAATTGATATGATTTTAAAAGCTATAAGTTGAGAGCATGTATGTTATTTTTCCGCAGACCAAATGCAATATAAGCGAATCCTTCAAAATCATCACTTTACAATCCATCACTACACACAGTATTCACAAAATAGCATATAAAGAGTTTAATTGCAAAACTACCGTTCTCCACAGTATAACTAAGATAAAGTGACCAGTCTGATTATCAGTGATTTTTGATAACAGTAAACTCATTTGGAAGATGTCAAAAATGAACAGACAGGACCTTATATCTTAGTTATGTTTAGAGAATGTGAGTTTTGAAACTGCACCTTTCATATCATCTGTCAATAACTAGATAATTGTAACTCTTCTGCACTCAATAAACCGAAATTTAATATAAAATACTTACTGATCTTCGGTAGTGACAACAGACTGTCCACTAGACCCACAATCACTGCTAGGTCCAGATATTCTGGCCCAAGCCACGTACCACCGATTTGCAGTCAACTGGATAGGCTCGTCAAAAAGCATAGGGAATTTATGTCTGGAAAAAAATCGTAGATCAACAACAGAAACAGTCCAGGCTAGAGCTTCTTCAGAATATAAATTCAACCAAAATGTTTTTAATTCGAATTAAGATGTTTGCATACCAAATTGGCTATTCAAATATTACATACAATATTCAAAATTCTTTACTAAATTTATGGTTGTCATAGAGGGTAAAATATTTTAATAATAACTTCCAATTTTTAAATTAGTGTGGAAGCTAAAATATAAATAATTTCATATTGATGGAAACATAAAAACATTTTAATAGTTAATCATATAATAGGACTTTTGAAATTTGTGGATTTTTTGGATCACCTCCTTATTGCTCAATATTAAGATAAGTTATTTTAAAAAAATACTGTGAACAAAGGGTCATTCAAAATTACCTAGCACCACATTCATAAGGAATTTCATCAGTTTCCACTAAAACATCTCCATCTATCTCTTGATCACCTCCTTCTGGCCCAATATCATACACCTGAAACATTTAATTATGCTTTATATTTAACATGTTTTTTTAAAGCTTATTTATTTATTATTTTTAAACTGATGTTAGCATTACAAACATTTTCATAGTTTTTAAAATTGAGAAGTTTTTAAGTTTTCAAATATCTTTTTTAAGTAATTAAGTAGAGTTAAATTATCGTCTCACTAGAGCTACATGATGGAAATTTGCGATGGGCATCATAATTAAGAACCACAGTCAAGTGACGTGCTGACACCTGAAGTAATTTATTAAAAAATAAGTTTTATTTATTTGCTGGGATAAAAGTTTTAAAAACAAATAAGAAATTTCGATATCCTTTTGCAGTTTAAAAAATACATAAACTAATACTTTGTTTACTAATCAGATGTTCCAAGGCATATTAAATTTTTTAAACACTAATATCATAAAAAAAAACATCATTATGGGTTATATAAAAAATAGTATTTCTTCAAGGTCTAGTAACGTTATCCTGCCACTGTACAAAGCGCTGGTAAGGCCTCACTTGGAATATGCCGTACAGTTTTGGTCTCCATATCTGCGGAAAGACATAGATGTGATTGAAAGGTGCAGCATAGGGCCACTAAAATGGTTGATGGTTTTTGAATTTGAGTTATGAGATCGATTGAAGAAGTTAAATATGTACACGTTGGAGGAGGAAGGGTTAGAGGGGATTTGATTCAGCTTTTTAAATTTATTAGGTCATTTAAAACTGAGAAAAGCACGTTTTAATAGGGATTTGAGGGAACATTACTTTTAGTTAGAGTTGTGGATAAGTGGAATGGTCTGCCAGAGGATGTTGTGAGTTCTGACAGTGTTGATATTTTTAAAAGAAGCTGGACAGACACTGGATATAGTCGGGGGACTGTAAACAGGACCAATCTTGTTGGTTCGTGCCTGTTATGTCCTTATTTTGTATTGTATTTGTATTAATATAAAGTAATGCATTTTACCTTAAGCTTTGCTGTGTATTCTCCTCTACCTCCAAACAGTCCTAAGCCCCCCAGAAGAACATCAGTGTCAGCCATAAAGCGAATCGCTTCAATTGAATGACCCGAATAGCCCCAGCCTCCACCATGGCCTGTATTTAGAAAAAAAATTCATATAGGAACTATATAAAGTGTGTGCATTAATACTAAACAGATATGTTGGATGGTGCCATATCCATTAACACTGCAAAATAAACTTGCAATCTGTGAACATTTTTACATGGGAAACATGATTTTTTTAAATTACTTAAATATAAATTCAGAGTATTTTCAGTTTGTCTTAAAATATTTTAATCCAAAGCCTATATACCTCGAGTTCAACTGTTAGTTAAGAATTAGAAACCATTAAAAATCCCCCAAAAAAATAAACTTGGGAAGTAATGGTGATCACGAAACAAATTTTTGTGAAATTTCACTTTATGTACGTACACAGGGTTCGTACTCTATCTATGATAGTGAAATTCAGGAGTTTCTAAGGAGTTTTTCAAGAGTGCAGCGATGTACATTCAGGAGGTATAACGAAATAAATTTGAATATGTGTGTTTATTATTGTATTGGTCTAGTGACTTAGACCAAGAATGAAGGAAACAAGGGGTGTAAATGTTGTGGAAAATTTGAGGCTTCAGTGTAAAAGCCAACCCCCTTTTTTGGGGGAAAAATCGCCTTTTTTGGCAAATTTTTAAATTTTCCTGACTTTTTTTTAATTTCATGACTTTTTCGACCAGTAGACATCCTGATAAAGTACGAGAGAAAACCGACTGAGAAAGGAGAAAAATGATTCATGTCGTTTATTTTTGCAGGAGAGGGGGGGAAATATCAGGAGATGATACACAAATTTCAGGAGTTATAAGGGCCCTTAAAAAATAAAAATGAAATTCAGGAGTTTTTCAGGAATTTCAGGAGGCGTACGAACCCTGTGTACAGTACAGTAAGCTAAAAACTTAAAAACAGACCAGATGCACAAAAAACAATAACTCACTATCAAATCTGTCGACAACAGAAAAATCCTCTTTGCTGTAGACTTTACTCAGACTCTGCCTTTTGCGATCCTCGCTCAAGACTTGAAGGTTCTGTTCTTGGGCAGATGTTAATGTATCCAAACTACTAAGTATATTGAGAGCAGCATGAGCCCTGCTGATAGGTATACCAGGCTTGAATGGCAGCATATGCTCAGGGTTGAGAATTCTAGGCAGAGAACGATCAGGGTCCTTGTCTCCCAAGTTGGGTGAAACTTTACTTGAGGAATCTGAGAAGGTTTGGAGCTCGGTGTTGTTTATATTGTAGAGGGATATTTTTTGTGTTGATGAGCAGAAGCTAGAAAATGGTTAATTATTAGAATTGTAATTGAATTATATTGCATAATCAGTAAAAAAGTAATTAAATTTATCATTCCATAGAAATCTTGAATAAAGGCTGAGTTTCATGAATAGTGTCCTTCATCTTTGGAATTGCTAGTGTTTGAATAGGTACTGATGATTTCAAATAGCTTTACATCAAGGACTTATAGCATATTATTGCTTGGTGCCTTGTCTAAACTTGAAAGTCTTAAACCAAGAAAATCCATGCCAGTACCATAGAGCTTTAAAATAATACACACAGAAATAATTTGTAACTTGTCATCTTATACATAACTACAAATATTAATGAATGATAATTGTCACTTAAACAACTATAAATTGAAGCCTTAGCTACCAAAACAATTAAGTAAACATAAGATAAGAATACTCAGTGGGAAAAAAACTCACCTCCACAATACATTGTAAACGCTATCAAGACATACTGAGCTATCCTTTAATTCCAATTGATCAGCCGTGTTAAAGCTAAACATGAAGAAAAAAATTTTAGAATGCAGTGAATCCTAGAAAATATTGGGGTTTTTTTTAACACAAAAAAAATGATTTTCTGACCTGCGACAAGAGCCATCTGCTTTGCTTATTACTAAACTTTTGAATGAAGAAGCTTGTTCTATTTGATTAGGAATGATACCTATGAGATAATAAACAAACATTACAAAAACAAGAATTCCTCAAATCCTAAAGTAACTTATTTTTGATGATTATTTGTTGAAAATAACATTTTGCAAATAAACCCATTTGGAAAAAGTTGTCGACAATAAGAAAACTAAGAATTAACTTAGGAATATAAAAACTTGGGTTGAGATGTAATTAATGGAAGTGTACTGGAGAATTGGAAATTTACTTGGAAAGGCAATTATAAAAATTATTATTAAATTAACAGTATAAATATTACAAATAATGCTTAAATTAACACATTATAAGTATTATAAAAACATACAGAAGACATACCTATACAAGTTTTACTACAGACCACACTAGACTTGCTCAAACTGTGGGAATTAATCAGCGATTCATCGATCTTCACGAATGTCTGGTCGCCTGAAGCTCCAACCCAAGTAGCTCTCCTTCCATGTTTTATTCCAACGTTATGAATCAAGCCAGGAATAGCATTCCAACACGAGTCACGTTCCGCCTTTTTCCTCTCTTTCCTACTTTCCTCTAGCCCCGAATTGTGTGGAGAACGACGCAGTTGTCCTTTCTTTAAATATTTATTTAAAAAAGATTTGTGTTTTGTTTAATACAAAGTTTTAGAAACAAACAACAACACAAAAGCATTCCGCTGCTGTTAAATACAGTTATTCATACAGCTTACAGTTCCTGGACAAATTATTAGACGCACTGTAATTTTTTTAGTAATGATGAAAACATACCAAAGAATGCCATATCATTAAAAAAGATGTCGATTTATATATTACAGGGTGGAAACAAAATCCTAAAAAAAAGTTCCCTGATATTTCCATGATTTCCCTGAGACTTTCATAAAAAATTCCCTGATTTTACAATTACTTTTTAGTTAAGTTTAGTCTGAATTATTGCCATACTAGAGCTACACAAGAGTGGCAACGGACGTCGTAATTTAGAACCACAGTCAAGTGACGAGCTGTCAACTGAGTAGGCACCCACGCAACGTTAAGGGCGACATCATACACAGCGTTGAGACTTTGGAGCATATTTGACGTTTGATAATAATTGACAGATTTTTGCTTCTGCGTGATAGGTAGATAGTCGAGTTTACTTTTGTAGCTACGGTTCAGGCCAATCGGACCAACCAGAGTACTTTCTTTTGATCAAGAAGTGTCCGCTAGTATAGTGATCGCAAGAACAACCTAAACCTGCTGCTTAAATAATCCGAAATGGAAAAAAAAATCCCTGTAATTTTGCTAAATTTGAAAAATTCCCTGAGAATTCCCTGATTTCCAGGTTTTCCAGGTTCTGTTACCACCCTGTATTAAGTATAGCAGATAGTATTTTCTATTCAATAGTTAAAGTTTAGGAACATAAATGTCCTTCTAAAGGTATTTTGTTCATCATTGATTGATACATGAAATCTTGCAGTGCGTATAATAATTTGCCCAGGGACTGTATAGTTAGAGATTAACAGTTGCTTCCAGAGACTTTGTGTAATCTGAGTACAAGGGCATTTTGGCTACACACAATGAGTTATTTGATAGTTGGTTATTAATGTCATAGTTGGTTGAATGTCATAGTTGGTGACTCATGACAATCTCAGTTTATCAAGTATTACTTTAACAATGCACATTGACATTCTATTTCATATACTTAACGTTAAAAGTCTTCTATGAGAGAAGATGTACAAGGTGCCCAAAATGTTTAGCACACAAGCATATTTCATAAAGTTTGCAATTGCAGTTTTAAAAAAAATGTTATTTGATATACAAATAGTTTGTAAATTTTAACTACTTTGTTTAAACAATCTAATTTTGATGTTTCTTTAAATGACTGCCTTTCTCAATACCAATGATTTTTCTAAATAATGAGTAGTCACTCCTGAGAGTTTTACTGAATAAATATATTAAGATTTCTTATTTAAACTTTTGAACAAAAATATTTTAAATATTTTTTTTATTTAATACCAATTTTATATGCTTTTGAAAAAGCTATTAAAGTACTTTTTTATATATATTGTGATCTTTTGTCAGACTATCAAAACTAACGTACCTGATTACTGCCAAAGGTAAAAACCTGCCCTTGAGAACCCAGTAGGACAGTATGGCAACTGCCAGCAGCAACTTGGGTGATAACAGGAGAATCGAAACAAGACGGGAACTTCACAAATGTAGGTGTACCTCTGAAAATATTTTTTAATTAACATTTTTTAGTTTCCTACAATATTTATAAAACTTTACCATCAAGATTTTTTTTTATTTACCTTATAATAAAATCTCCATGTCCTAATTGTCCATGTTGATTGTTGCCAAACGTATAAACATCTCCATTTTGTACCAAGAGCACTGAAAATACATGAAAGCATAAGACAAAGGGTTTGGGAATACAATTGCTCGAGTTGAGGTATTAACAAACTAGAGAAAAACTTGACAAGGATGCTAAAAAAAAGCTCAACCTTAGTGTTGGCATCACTCAGATTTTGATGATTGTAAGAACGCTTGATATCGTGTGATTGTAGTAGTTTTTAAAAAAGAAGACGTTGAAGTGAATTGAGACTTGAGTAGAATAAGTTTAGTTTAGTTTGAATTATCGTCGCACTAGAGCTACACGAGGGCTATTGGCGACGGGCGTCGTATTTTAGAACCACAGTCAAGTGACGAGCCGACACCTGAGTAGGCACCCAACGCAACCGTTAAGGGCGACATCGTACGCAGCGTTAGGACTTTGAAGGATATTTAACGTGCACTCCCGCCACACGGGGTATTATTCGTCGGACATTTTTGGCTGCACGGGCCGTTTATAGGTCGGCAGTTATTTTGGCGATGCCCGGACCCGAACCTGGGACCTTCCGCATGCTAGGCGAATGCCTAACCGACTGGGCTCCCCAGCCCCTTGAGTAGAATAAAGTTTGGTTTAAAAATAAACCGTTACGCTTGTGTTTCAGTGATTAAATTGCGATACGACTTATACGACTCTACATTAGTACAGTAGAAATTAAGACACATAATATAAATAGGAAATAAGTGGACTAAAATTGCCAGTGTTTTGTAAAACAAAATTTATAGAATGAAAATTTAACTTAATTTTACTCTGTTCATCTTTAAACTAATAATACTGTAATTTTGAAAGAGATAATTAAAAGTTAACTTACACATCATAATAACTTCTTGCACAAGAATGTTAAAAAAAAAAAATCTTGCTTACTATGATGGGTCAGGATGTATGCAGAAGTAATTACAACTACAATTGTAGTTGGAGTCCTTAAGGGGGAATGGGCGGGCTGGAGCGGGGGTCTCCAAAGCAAAGTGCATCAGTGTTAATCCAATGGCGAAAAAAATATTTTCTCTGCCACATTTCTCCGGCTGTACGGAATATTTTTTCAAGCGGATTTTTTTATATGATGCATGTAGCTGACTTACAGGTCCCGACTATCCCACTTTTTGAAATGGGTTCGAATATTTTTTATAATTTTTAATAAATAATTTTACACAAAATATTCAAATTAATTTCAAAAAGTGAGATTATAGAGACCTGTAAGTTATCTACATTTATTATTTTAAAAAAAAGTTTGTAAAAATATTCCATACAGCCGGAGAAATGTGGCAGAGAAAATAGATTTTTCGCCATTGGATTAACACTGATGCACTTAAGTTTGGAGAGCGCCCATTCCCCCTTCTTAACACATGCCAATAGTTAGCATGGCTATTTATTAAATGCATTCCGTTACTGCTAATCAAACAGCTTATAGTAAGAGGTCAACAGTTGCTTACAGAGATTTTGACAAACTGAATATAAAAACACTTTGGCTACACACAATGAGTTATTAGATGCATAACTTTACACTTACCATTGTGGTGCAGTCCACAGGCTATTTGAACAACAGGGTGTTCCGTGGGAAGCATCATTCTGGCAGGGGGGAGAGAGGTCAATTTTGTAGCTTCTCTTTCTTGATCACTCCCAACAACATCATCTAAGATAATAAAAAAAAAATTAGGCAAATAATTTTATGCAAAAAAAACTTCTACAGCTGCTCCTGTTTAACATTATTTTTTTACTTTCGACTTGCAATTCTTAAAAGTTGAAATTAACTGGACGAATTTCATAAAGTCAAAAAAATTCTACTTTGCTGTAAAATATGGTATTTTTTTTTAACAAGTCACAAATTGAGCCTTTCAAAAAAGTGGTAATAAGATTAACATCAAATTTACATCCTTGTAAAATCTAAAGCAATATTCAATAATGAAGCAAATTCAATTATGCTTATTTTCAACTTTATTTTTATGTCTTTTTAAAATGAATCAGTTTTTTTTAGCAAACCACAGATAAGATAATATATTAGTTTACCAACAAATTGAAGTGTACTTTGTTTTACAATTTAAAAGTTTGGTTGACTTTTTCTATGATGCAATGATAAATAATATATAATAGATTCAAGTAAAACTATTTATGGCTAATTTAAGAATCAATCCCACACAATCCTCCTTCTGAGCATTAGACCTGACTTTTTTTCTGTATTTTATGTTCCAGTCTAGCATTAAAAATAAATTTCCAAAGTTTATAAATAATTTTTTTATTGAAATATCTCTTTTTTTTATTAGGAAATGATTTTGAGAGATCATATGTTCAAAAATGAACCCAATTTTGCATTTGCTAAACTAATAATGGATTCAAAACAAAAGAATTTAAAAATTTATGTTGAGGAAACAACCATACATTTTTGCCCATTTCCAGGCTGTTCAGAAGGTTAAAACATTTTCACATACCAACAATCGGTGGGGAACTTTTTTCAGGCACATCACTCCTTAGTTTATTGAGTCCTGCAAGTCCAGATTTCATGGCTTTCACCGATTGCAGCATTTGTTTTCTGCGTTGTCGTATGCGGTATTCTTCAATCCTGCGGCGCAGGCGATCTTCTAGCCTAACTCCTGCTCGCCCTGATCAAATGTTTATTTTTATAGTATTTATCATATAAAGCATATGTTCAATAATTTTCACAAACCAATATTAATTATGACATATTGATATTTTGATAGACACTTACCTAAAAAAGAATAAGTTAATTATATAAATTCTATTAGGTAAATGTTCAAGAACCAAGGATTTATCTGAACTTTACAGAAAACAAAAGCTTATGTTCTAAAATGTTATAGTTTGATATTGATAAAAGTATGCTTTGCAAGAATTTTTTTAAAATACTAATGTTTAACATGTGCCGAGGACAATTTATAGAATCACATTAAATTAACTTGATCGAGTTTGCTTGAACCTATTGCTTTGTCATTTATTTAATACAATTAATAAATCAACTGCTTTGGTATAGATATATTTGGGAAGTTTAAACATTCTAAATTATGCTAGAACAGTTAGTATTAAGAGAAATTATAATTCAGTAAATTCAACAAAGGTCCATGTATGTGTACCTCTGGAGCAAAGAGTTTAAGGGGTAATATTTCACAGTTTGACCACACATCTATTCTGTGCAGGGTAAAATGTTCATTTGTTATGCAATACTACTTCAAAAAAACTTTCTTAATGTTTATTCAAGCCTAAAAATACTACAAAATTGTTCCTCACCACATCGAACATCAAACACAATAATGTCTGTCTGTTTGTTATCCACCAGTCCACCTGCAACAAGTTGGCCCCATGCTGCAGCCACATCCACATCTTGGTCGTTTTCCCTCGCACAAGATCTACAGCAGCCACATTCGATACAACCCGAGTCACCGGCACCACAACCACAAGGTCTGGAAGTAATGTTAACCAAAATTAAGGATATATATTTTTATCTATATGTGAATTATTTTTTTAGTTAGAATAAATGTAAAACCAGATTTGAAAACGTTTAATTTTTTTTTTAATTGTAATTGATTCGGTTAAGATTTCAGAACTTTATGTGATCTCCAGAAGAAAAAAAAGAAATGTTAGCAAATCCTAAACTGTAAACTAATTTTGTTTTTCTAAAAAATTGAGCAAATGTCAACAAAAAAAAAATATGAGTCAAACTTATGTTAGCAAGTATTTTAAAGAGTTTAACACAGGTGCAGAACCTATGATTATATTCATAAAAATATTTTTTTTAAACTTGAAATACGGATAGCGAATTGTTTGACTGCTTTTATCTCTGTTTTATGTTTTTTTTATAGTTTTTTCAAGCAAAAAAAGTTAATAAAATATGAGTTATGAAAATTTATTCATGATTTCACAGTCAAAAAGTTAATCACCGAAAAAAATCTGGTCAGGCTTATTTATAGTGTATTTTACTAGCCTCTTATAAACCTTAATGATTAAAAACCCATAAATACTCACAATCCAGGATTTCTATCAGGTCTACCACTGGCAATACAGCTAGCCCCATAGCCTGTGCATTCGCCACAAATGGTGCAGACCATGCAATGGTCGTGATTCCACTGATGCCTGCCAGCAGGGCAAATCATGTCAGGCTCTTCCGATTCTACATCTTCATCTTCTCCATCTTCTTCAGTTGCAGTTGCCATGGCGATGGGTAAAGGAACTGGAATGAAATTTTATAAATGTATCATATTCAAAGAGTGCAGGGGGGAAAATCCTTCATTGCATAGGAATCTGTCTGCATCAGGCCTCTTTGGCGATGATAGCGAGTCATCGCCTAAACTGGTGTAAGGAAACCGGTTCCTTAGTTGGTTCTTTCACGGCAACCCTGATTCAAGGCAGACACGAGTCCCATGCTTATACTGTGAGACAAGAAGCAAGGGAGAAACTGGTTTCCTCTCGCCAACGTCCGCCAAACAGATCTGATTACAGGAAGATTCCTGTGCAATCAAAGGATTTTTCCAATTGCCTCTTCATTTATGTAAACTTAACACAGTGGACAATCAAAAATCTACACAACTTAGTAAAGACCCATGAAGATTTCAGGATTTTACAGATTTCAAGTCATAGTGACCTAATGATTAAATTTGATTATGTTTAAGTGCTACAAATACGAACAAATTAGCTTACTATTCATGCCAGGAGTTTATCAATATATGTTTTCAAAGACATTAAGCTGACTATGTAATTATTCTTTCGGAGACCTTTGCAGTTATATTAACAAAATTACTTATAATTGAACTATGTTTATATCATAGTCAACCTTCATAAACTTATGGATTTTTTTGCTATTCATTGCATATAAATTCAATTAAATTAGGTTAAGAATTTGTTATGAAACTAATAAATCATTAATTTAGCATTCATTATGTATTGAATTGTGTTTAAAACACTAACAATCGATTGAGTAATGTTAAATAATTAAGCAATTAGCAAAGAGTAATGTAAATTACTACGTAGTATTCTAGCTATAATCTCTCTATAGAGAAAAGATCGATAATTGTTGCTACCTTCTCTGTTTGGCCCATGAATAAATTCTCTTCCACATTGCCCTTTATGGTTTATGCCAAAGGTAAAAACATGACCTTTGTTTGTCAGTGCCAGGACATGGGCTTTGCCCAAAGCTACTTGAGAAATGGGTTCTTTAATATCTGATACTAGACCTTAAAAAACAAAATAATTATTATTACTTAAACATCATAATAAATAGTATATTTATTGCAAAGGAAATAAAATTGTATAGCAAATCATTTTAATACACATGGTTTAATTAAAATTAAATATTTAGCAGAAGATATTAACCATTCCCTTAGATATAGAAAAACTAGGGGTGTATAACATTACACTTTCACACACAATTACCACTCAGTTAATCAATACATTTAAAGGTTATTATATACTCTATAGAAACTTCATTACTTTGAAACTAAAAAAGCTGTGTGGCAGCAACACATGCAAGATTTTCTTGAAAAGCTTATAACGTCCGACAGGTATTGGGAACTCGTGTACCAAATTTAAAGTCTAACTTTTTTTTATTTTTCAGCAATACCTTAAAACCAAAAAAGTTCTATGGCAGCTACCCTTTGTGCATGCATGATTTTCTCGATAACCTTATTTTGAAGTCCGACAGGTACTGGGAACTCGTGTGCTAAATTTAAAGTCTAACTTTTTTTTTATTTTTCAGCAATACCTTAAAACCAAAAAAGTTCTACGGCAGCTACCCTTTGTGCATGCATGATTTTCTCGATAACCTTATTTTGAAGTCCGACAGGTACTGGGAACTCGTGTGCTAAATTTAAAGTCTAACTTTTTTTTTATTTTTCAGCAATACCTTAAAACCAAAAAAGTTCTACGGCAGCTACCCTTTGTGCATGCATGATTTTCTCGAAAACCTTATTTTGAAGTCCGACAGGTACTGGGAACTTGTGTACCAAATCTGAAGTCCATAGCTCTTTTAGTTCGAGCTATAGAGTGATTTAAGATACAGTCTGACAGCCAGGCCATTGTTCAAAAACCACTTTTTTATAATCTCCAAAACGTATAGAAAGCACCATTTCAGATTTTTAACCCCCATCACAATACTTTTGTTGCCTTAACTTTTACATTAGGTAATAGAAAGTAAATATTATTTGCCATTTTTAATAACATCAAAGAGGAAAGTATTTAGTAATATTTAAACTACAAAATGCAATTTAATTAAAATAGAATATTCACCAAGAACAAATACTAATTATTCTCTAACATATTAAAATATTCATATTATTTTCATTTCAATAATACCAAAAGTGCAATTGTCTTAAATAAGTAGTTGACTTCATTTATGAATTGACTGTCAGCTACTATTTAAATTGAAGAAACATATAAAGCACAGAATAGCAAATTATACCAGTATTGTGATCCGCATGGGCAGTGTCTTTTCCAAATATATACAACTCTCCATTCTGAAGAATTAAAGCACTAGTTCCATTATTACAAGCAGATGTTACAACATGCTGTCCTTCCAACTTGATCATTTTCTTCGGCTTTGTAGGCTTGGGTTGCCGTCGTCCCTTGCCTAAAATTAATTAAAAAAATAATAATGAAAAGAAATTTCATAGTATAAAAAAATACTTTTACAGTGATTTTTTAAAAAATAGGTATTAAAAACAAAAAAACATCAGATTTAAAGTAATATATATATTTTTTTTAGCCGAGATATTTAAAATTCCACAGTTTAAATCAAAGATCTATTAATAGGAAAGAAATAATAAAACAAAATATGTTGATACAAAATATGTTTAGAGTTTCTGAGAAAAATATTCCTAACTGTTGAAAAACCTTATATTTCAGGAAACGCAAAAGAAATATAAGGTTTAGGTAAGAACTGATGTTCCGAGTTTCCCAAAAATGTTTATAAAAAGAAAACCACTTAACAAAAATCGATAATCTTGGTCTTAAATTAAAGCTAAGATATGTAGAATAAAAAAAGAAACAGAAAATCAACATTTATGACCCAAACACCCATCCGACTCCCCTTAAGGTGACTGATGAACGTTTTAATGTGACTGGTGAACTTTTCTTTACGTGTAAAAAAGGTCAATTTCGCAATCAATAAGTTTTGAAAAAAATATATTTTTTTAATACTTTAATATACATCATGTATATATAAGTATGTAACATGACATATATTTTAGATTTAAAAAATCAACCTTTTCAAGCGGGGATCCAATGAAATGGAGTTCGGTTAAGAGAGAGTCTATGTACTCAGTATGTGTTTGGATTTGAAGGAAAGACACCTTATTATATATAACGACAATATAAACCCTTAATTTCAAACATAATTTCTATTTTACTATTTAATGTTCAAAAAAATCAAATTCGGCAGCCTTTTATATTTTACTTTTCTCCAAACTAAATTATTAATAAAATATTAATATAGATCATACTTTGATCTCCATCTTCGCCGCGCCTAGCTGTTCCAGCAAAGAACACGCTGCCATCTTCTGCCACTAGTAGAGCATGTAAACCATCATGGCCCACCGAGTAGTGAACGATTTTAGGCGAGTTTGTAATGGGCAACTCAGTCCATTTGCCCATTGCAGGTCCACCTTGCTTTATACCTAGACTTTGAGCCTTGCCAGAATACAGAATCTACAAAGAAAAAATATTGTATTAATCCATTGATATTTTATCCCGATTCCACATTTGCGTTTATAAGAAAATAAGTAATTAATTTTAATAAGTGTTTTTTTATTAATTTCATTAGGGTTTTTTTAGTAATTGTGCTAGCCAAAAAAAAATTGAAAATGTTCAGGGTTGGCCTCTTTAAAGGTACAAATTAGCCAGCAAATCCCAAATTAAATTTATTTTACATAATGCAGAAATATATCTACACAATCGTGTAGTAAAGGACTTGTAGGTTTAACTGGTATCCACTGGTACGTCCACTGTCCTCAGGTACAACTTCAATGATATACCTGGGGACAAGATGCAATGTACCAGTGGACAAGGCACGATGTACCTGAGGCCAGTGTTCAAAATTGGCTAGAACACAATTCTGTCGTACAAATAAGAAATCAATTACATTTTTGACTTTGTGTATTAGAGTAACATCTTTAAATTCTTCTAAAAAATATCAAACTTTTCATTTTTCTTAATTTGAAACGTTTTTCCAAATACATATAATACAATTGACAAATACATTTTCCAAATGTTTTTTTTTTAATTTATAAAAAAAACTAATATATGTCAGTAATTACAAAGAGTCGTAAATAGAGTAAGTTTGTTGTAATTTTAAATAATAACTTTATTTTTCAATAACATAATTTGAAAAGTGACTTTTATAAGCGAAAAAACAAATAACTAAATCTACCCAATATTATAACCATCAAAAGACATAGGAAAAGATAACTGCTGTCCACGCTTGTGGATCGGCCAACAACATTTAGTGCTTGGAAGTTTTAGAATTATATCATCTCTATCGACTTCAAATTTTTCAGAATCTTTTTCGGTTTTAGTAAATTTATTCGAATTTTCAATATTTTTGAGTTATTCTACAATAAATTCATTACCATGTACTTCAATAATATTGGCCACGTTATATTTGACAGTTGTTTTTCCCAGAAACCTCACTAAAACAAATCTCCTATTTGAAGTTCATCATTATTTGTTGATTCATTCTGCAAATTTAGTTCTTTAATCATTTTCAAACATTTCTGTTTGAAAACATTCTGTTCTCAATTAAGTTCCCGCATTCAACATCCTTCAAATGTATTTTTGCTTTCTTTTTACTTGGAGCAGACTTTTTGCTTTTGATCGTTTTCTGTTTTTCTTCTTCTGCATCATCGGTTAAAATGAGGGATTTCCCTTTAGGTCTGCCTCTCTTGGTTTCTTTTCGTAGAAGGTGTTTTGGAAGTGGTCAAATTTCTTTGAGAGATACAGAAGAGCAGGTCTGTGGCCTCTGATCGGAACTTGACGACATTTGAGAAATCGAAAAAACAGTAGTAGGTACAGTACATAACAAAATGCAGTGCAGCAGAAAAATCGGTTGTACCTAGGGACTTCCCTGGGTACAACCTAAACACTGTCCCAAGGAACAGCACATCAGGTAATTTTTTTAAACGCGTTGTTACACGAAAGTGTTAAGTTTTGCAAAACAAAAATAGGATTAAAAATAACTTCAAACATGGCTTATTAAGTAGTACTAACAAGAACCGCCAACAATATTAAACCAACACATAATACAAAATATAAAATGATGGTAAAAGTTACTCACAATGTGTGAAATCAATAAATCCTGTTTATTACGCTAGTCTTAGCTTTCTTCGACGCCTCTTCAACAAGAGAAGATAAAGTTTTGTTAGTAGTGTTGCCACTAAAAATACAGGATTTTTTCGTTTTCCCTAAAACGAGTTATTCCCCATGTCCCCAGGTACAACTGTCCCAAAGCTGAGCACTTCCCTCTACTGCTTTCAATAGAAAATTTCATATAACTTTTAAACAATTTTCATCCAGAATTTTGTAAAAGTCTTTAAATGAGTACTGCTTGGTCAATGAATTACTAAAAAATGTATTTAAATTTTATATAACACAAATGAAGAGTAAGGTTGCAAAACTCCCATTTTCCAAAGCATAACTAAGATAAGATCCAGCTCTTTCATTGGAAACTACGTCCAATTGAATTTATGATCATCAAAAGTAATCAATGAACAGGCAAGGCTTAAGTCTTAGTTATACATTGTGAGTTTGAGTTTTTCAACTACACCCTTCAAATATAAATATCAAATGTTAAGTAAGACAAAGCAATTTATACCTTTCCACTAACAGTTTTCAGCAAAGCAAAGTCTTTTCCACAAGCAATGGTAACAGGCTCATCTTCAGAAGGCAAATCTTAAAACAAAGCAATATATAGCATCAAGATACATATGAAGAGCTGAGTGGAAGAACGTGCTAAGTGACATTTTTGAAAAAATTGAGATTTTTGTGTTAATGATTATGTTATTACCTCCTTTAAACATAACAGCTTTCAATTTTTTAGAAAATATTCGATTTCGTAGATTTTTCGTGAACGAAGTTGGTAGGTGCACGCGTTTTCGTCACTTTTTCAATGGAAGAACGTGCCAAGGACCCTTAGCATGTTCTTCCTCCGAAATCGTCCCGATTCAGACGATCGTTCAGTGGAAGAACGTGCTAAGTGACAAAGTTGAAGAAAATTGTCAGACTTTCGCTTTATTTATGTCGCATTAATCGCAAAACACTTGTTTTTTTTGTAGTTTTAATCAAAAAGAATTTTAAAATGTCATTAATTTTTTCAAATTAACGTTAATTATTAAATATAACCAATGAATTATAATTTATATAGCGTATAACCAGGCTTTGAGTGCATTTAGGAAAATAGTAGAAAATGCACTTTTATTTTAGAATTCAATCGAAGCTAAAGGTTTTAATATTTTATAAAATATCATTTGCTTTTAAAGTCTAGTGTTTTTTATTCTAATAAACATAGTCTATTTAGCATTGAACAGATGATATCATTAAAAGAAAGTTGCAACTGCCCTTTGGACATCGCATGTTCGCGTTAAAACAACATTACACCCCGAACATACATCAAAGCATCTGGTTTGTTAAAAAAATGAACTAGGGGTGCAAAAATCGTTTAAAGCAATATTACGTTTGATCTCTAAAGCTGACGATCGCATTTTGTGCAATGTCCTAAACTCCTAAAATTATTAAAATGGAATTAAGAAATAAGCGGAAAGCTGTAATTTGGCTTGAAAGTGCGAATAGCAGCTTATACGATAAGTACAAATTTAATCAAGATATTGCTATGTTATGTAAAACTAGTATAAGGGTCATTCCTGAGAAAACGTACAAAAGCATGTCCCCGCAAGTTATCTTTCACATGAAGAAAAGTTATGCTTCCACTTGAATTAATTTAAGATGATGAATATTTTATCTACTTACTAACGTTGCATAAATACAAAAAATTATATATTTTGTGTAAAAATTTGTGTCCACAGACTATGACAAATCATGTCCGTGAGCTGTCTCACCGTCATGTCCGGGGACTGTTTTAGTTAGTATATACTAATTAAATCCCAATTTTTTATAACTGAAGTTGATTTTTAATTCAACTGACATTACTAGAACATACAAAACATAAAATATAATCATTATAAAGAATATAAATATATAAATTCCGTGAAAATAAAATGTCCCACAGATTTTCGTCATGTCCGTGTACAACGTATTCTTTAGCTTGCATAACTATCTAGAAATGATAACAGTACTCTGTTTCAGTCTTATTAGTATTCAATAATACACGTTATACGTTGTATCACATCGATAGCTTGCATACCGCAGTAGATAAACAGTAATTAGAAGTTTAAAGTTAAAAATAGGCCATTGACAAGATCATAGCGTCATTTCTGTGGTCAAGATATAAGAAGGTAAGCTAATGATTTTTACTTATAATTTGTTATTTATAGAAAGTAATAGGTTATATAATATCAGTTTGCATGTTTCGTTCCCTAAGGCCTAAACCTTTTGCGTCTGGAAGCCCTTATTTACGATTTCATCATGTCCGTGTACCATCATGTCCATGTATTTGGGCTCACGGACATGATTTTTGTGTCCACGGACATGACGTTTTAATTATATAAGAATAAATTTATTAAATACAAGTGAAATACATTATATTTTTATTATATTTTGCCGTGAACTAATATAATAAAGTAAAGCTGAAATTTTATTCAAGTGTCACATATCAGAAAATATTTTTTTTGTTAATTTTGGAGGTTAAAACTTTTCTAAATTAAACATTATTAAATTAAGACTTACCATCCGAATAATTAATATTAATTGTATGATCTGGCCCGATGTTTTTTTTTCCAATGTAGTATATAAGTGTAACTCAAATCCAAAGTTTCGAAATGTTTCATCAATTTTTTTTTTGAGATTTTTTTTGCCTCAAATTGTACGTTTTCTGAGGAATGACCCATAATTGTTATAATAACTCAATATAACGTTTTATACTCTATCTCTTTATATTTATAAATTCTTAATATTTATTAAAATACAGATGACTTTAAAAAAGTGCTTTGTATCACGATTGTAAAAATAAATTGTTTAAACGATCATGCTAAGCTGTTGTAGAAATGCTGTAAATTAAAGAAGCTTTCTTAAAATTGATTAAATCCTTAATTGAAAAGGGGAAATAAAAACATAAATAACCTTAGGATTTATATTTTGCCAGACATCTTATTTTTACTTTTTTTTATATAAATGTTTGTTTTTACAATCAATTATTCCTATCCAAAAACTATTTAAAAATTTATTTTGCGAAAAATTACATCTTACATTATTATCTTTTTTTTTTATAAATCTTTCAAATTTAATATTTATTTTATTCACTTGCATTTGTGTTTCTTTTACTATCTTTTTATATACTTTTTACTAAGTTGAGATTTGTCTTATTATTCTTCAAAGTAATTAGTTTATAATTTCAGTGATAATGGTATTTTTAAAAAAATATTTTCAATTAAAAACTTACTCATCTAACATTAAGCAAGAAGTTCTAAAATAACTAATATAACCTACTTTCTTTTAACTTAAATTACTCAAAGAAATCCTTATAGTAGGGACAGACGGACGAACAAAAAGTATATAAGATAGGTGTCTGATATCATACACTAAAAAAATTAGGGTTGAGTAACACTATACGACTTTCAATTACCGATTAATATATCAATACGCTCGTTTAAAAGTTATGATATACCTTATAAAGTATTTTCAATTACTTTCAAACCTAAAAAGTTCTATGGCAGCTACTCTTTGCACATGCAAAATATTGTTGAAAACTTTATTTTGTCGTCCGACTAGTACTGGGAGCAAGTGTATCAAATTTTAAGTCTGTATCTATTTTCGTTTTTCAGCACTACTTTTAAAACCCAAAAAGTTTATAGCAGCTGCTAATTGCGCATGCGCAATTTTCTCGAAAATATTATTATGACTTCCAACAGGTACTAGGAACCCGTGTACTAAATTTGAAGTCTGTAGCTCTTTTAGTTCGAACTGTAAAGTAGTTTCAGACAAACAGACGAATCAATGAAAAAAAAAACAGTTTTTTGTAATCAGCACCCTCCAAAACGTGTAGAATGCACAAAATCTTTATTTTGGATTTTTGACCTCCATCGCAATAGTTTCATTACCTTATATTTCATATTAGATAATTGAAAGTAATAACTTTAAAAATCGGACGGATAGAAAGGAAGTTAGGGGGGGTGGTGGGGTAGACGGACGTACGGACAAAAAACAGACGTACAGGCAGGTGGCCGAACACTATACATTGTAGTCTTCTAATTTTTTAATTTCGAACCAAAACAGAATTTTCAAAATCAGACAATTTAGATCGGAAATTGAAAGGGATACGGACGGACAAAATAATGGATGTACAGGCAAACAAATAAAAAGTATAAAAAAAAATCTGTGAAGTCCTATCTTCCAAACAAAAAAAGAATTTTGAAAATCGGAATGTTAGTATAGAAATTATGAAACTCGTATGTATCAAATATACCTAAAAAATGTCACTTAGCACGTTCTTCCACTAAACGACTGAAAAAATCTGAAGCACTTCGGAGGAAGAACGTGCCAAGTGCAGGAGGCGTCAAGCGCGTTTTGTAAATGACGTGTTATTACGTAAAGTATGGCTAAGCCAAAAGCCACCAAGCATTTTGAAGAACCGAACTAAATTATCATGCAGAAAAAACTATGATTTTGTGAATGAAAGAAAAGTTGCAAACTAAAAACTTTGAAGCTCATTATCTCGTTTTCACCTTTTTGTCACTTAGCACGTTCTTCCACTAAGCTCTTCATATATTTAAAAGTTATGTTATGGCAAACTTGTAAAGTATCAACTTTAATTAAACTTACTTGCTATGATTACATGGTATGATGCATCATCTTCAAATATGCCACTTCCAAACACATCTAAACATTTTCTTGCTAATTTAAATGTCATCTCATGAACGCAAGGCATTGGGTTACAACCAGGTTTAAACATTTTTATTATGAAGCTATCCTAAAAGTTGTAAAAAAAATTTAATATAGTGAAAGAATTAATTTTAATTATTAAAAGTTAAAAAATTGTTGATAAAATATTGATTGCATGTGAAATATGACTTAATAATTTGATTAAAAAAATATTACTAACATATTGATTTATAGATCATACCAACCTCTTTCGTAGATAAAATAAGACCTATATTATCACCATCCGTAAAGAAGGCACAAGGTCCCCATTCAGAAACTAAAATAAAATTTTAAAATCATAGGCTAAATTTTAATGTATACTGAATTTCAGCAGTTATTCACAGTCCATTGAACAAATAAAAACAAGGATTTTAACTGGGAAAATTAATACAGTAAAATTTATTACAAGCTTAAAAATTACTCTGAAATACATCTTAAGGAACAGATTTATTTAACAACAAACTAAAGAAAATAGGTTAGGTTTACATAGTTGAACATATTCTACAAATTCTATAGATAAATTAATACCTTAAAGCATCTGAAAATATATTAAATAGTGGTTAAATTAATACATGTTTTAGAAGTGTTATTAAACTATTTTATATTTGAATTTAGAAGTTTGATGATCCATTTGAACATAAAACTATTCTGTTATTTGGAATGTAAACTGCGCAAGAAAATAACAATTGTTTTTTATGCTGATACATAAATTTTACTAAAAAATTACACATACATGAAATGCTTAAGTAAATAGTGATCTTTACCGTATTAAAAAACAATAATGATCTACATCGGTATACTAGTACATTCAAGACAGACAATAAAATTATGTCCTACAACACTCAAAACGAAAAATGCTATACCTTCAAATAAGTTAACATAAATTGAGTTAATATTAAAATAAATTCGTATACTAAGCTAAAATGACAATAACCAATGCAAAAATATGTTTAACTTGTTAGATATATTTCATTTGTAAAAAATTAATTCAGCAGAACTTAATGAGAATACAACAAATAAAAGATAAAAACGTTAAATACCATCAACTTTCACACGCTCTTTTTCTTTCAATGTTTCAACATCAATTTTTATGAGATCATTACAAGATCCTGCTTGTGGTTGAAAGTACACATAGCCCTATAAATATAAATGAACAAACATAAAAAAATATATAATTAAAAAATTTCAATGCTAGTTAACACTTGATGCAAATATGTAAATGTATTTTTAAAAAATCCGTTTGTTATAATAATATATTTAATAATGTTTTCTTGATTACTGTTTAAAAAGCATCCCTCAATAAAAAAATATAGACCTACATAAAACTTTTACAATTGGTTACATTTGTAAATTAAAAAAAAATTACATCTGAAACCTACTACAGGAATCATTTAAATGTTTATAAATTCAAGAAAAATTTCTAAAGTAATTATTAAATTATTCAATTTGAAAATATTATTGATTTAAGGTTGAGTCATAATATTGAAATTTTATAGATGACAAAATGTACTAACTTTACAATAACCAAGCCAGCCTTTTTCTTCAACCTTTATTCCACCGCGGCTCATAATTATTTGACCCTATAATAAAAAAAATTAACATTAGATTATTAAATGATTAAAACTGAAGAATTCCTAAAGAGACTGTCAGTCAAGTACTTACAATTATGACAATGTATATAATGTTTCAAAGAATGCATTGAAAAGGTGTTGTTTCAATCAATCCCCGTTAGTGCTTTATCATGTATAAAAGAAATCCAGTTTTATAAAAGTTTATTTTTTTAAGAAAATTTATAATTGTATTAAAATTTTTAAGAAAGTTTACTTTTATAATTTATAAATAATTAAATATTATGTTAAAATATGCAAAAATTGCACAACTTAGATAAAAAAAAAAAAACTTTAAAATCCTTTTCTAATTTCTGACCTTTCCAGGTTTTCAAAGTTTTAAGGTAAATTTGCAACTGACTGTATTGAAGTTGATAAAATATTTTTTTAAGGGGGACTGGAGCCCTAAATTGAAGCCCATGTTAAAATGACCTTTTTTAAGTACCTTTTTCTCAGAATCTATTTGATACATTTTAATGAAATTTTTACTAGTTATTAAATGGATGTTCAACTATACTTTACTGGAAGCATTTTTCAAAATTTTGTTTAGTTTTTAAATTATAAATTTTTAAGTGAAATTACATATTTTTGACCTAAAAAAACATCAATAATATTATAAAGAAAAAAAGTAAGAAATTTTAGAATTCAAATTCTTAAACACGTATAAAAAATTTCAGGTTGATACTTATAGTAGATTCTGAGAAAAAGGTATGCGCACATTGAAAAAGTAAGTTTTGAGACATAAGCGTTTCAAGTGAACAATAGTGGTTTATTACCTATGAAAAATAAGGGGATTTTACCTAAACAACATTTTTTTAAAAAAAATAAAAAAAATACTTCTAGTACTTGAAACTTTTATTTTAAGATATCGTTGTAAAGCTAAGATTACATAGTTTAAGAAACACTAAAAACATTGAAATGTTATTTTTGAAAATTTGGAGGGGTCTGGTTCCCCCTTAAGCAAAACCTCAAGTTTTCAAGAAATCACCTTAATAGTTCCACTGAAGCCTGAACCAACTTTGTAGATGGAACCGCCAGAAAGAATATAAAGATATTTTCCATCACTGGTAATAGGTGACCCTTGTCGATATTTTGCTAGGGAAAAAAACACTATTAAAGTATTTTGTATAAATTTTTGATTGATAAATGTTATAATTGTTTGATTTCCTGCAAATGTTATAAAATAAAATAATATTTACTCACTTTTAGGAATTTGAACAGAAAATGAGTTACACAAAGCACTACTTGGAAAACCATGAGTAAGCCAGTCTGGCCCCAAAATTTTCCCAAATAAAACAGCATGAACGCTGCGTTGTAGAGAAGCCATGATACCAGGTGTCTAACAAAAATACAAATGTTGAATCAGTACAAAAAAAATCTTCTATGATATATTGGTGAAGAAAGTATTCAAGTATTACATGCACATAATGATAAAAAATAAATCATAAAATGTATCATTAAAAACAATAGTGTCTATTAATTCAGCACAATTTTATGCTGTAAGCATAGTGTTGCTTGCGGCATAAACTAACGCTTGCTACGGCATAAACTAACATGTTGCTACGGCATAACTAAAATCACATAATCACTAAAATCACATAATCACTAAAATTACATTTCAAACAAAGTGCAAGTTACATTAAAACAATAGTGTCTATTAATTCAGCACAATTTTATGCCGTAAGCATAGTTTTAGCTTCCACACTACGTTTATAACGTAAAAAGTGGAAGGTTTTATAATCGTTCAGTCCGTCTGTCTGTCCGTCCGTCTGTCACCCACTTTCACAGAAAGAACCACAAGCCCCACAGACAAGTGGGATACGTCATTTTGAAGCAAAAAATCAGATTAGGCTACATTCCAAATTTCATTAAAAAATTTAAATTAGAAGTTTATTTAAAATTTAAATTACTATTTTTTTTTATCTACATTGAAATAACATGCAAATTCTATTTTTATTCATATTTTCACTGTTGTCATCCACAAGTCCCACAGACAAGTGGGATACGTCATTTTGAAGCAAAAAATCAGATTTGGCTACATGCCAAATTTCATTAAAAAATTTTAACTAGAAGCTTATTTAAAATTTAAATAACTAAAATTTTAATCTACATTGAAATAACATGCAAATTCCATTTTTATTCAATATTTTCACTGTTGCCATTTCGTTAAACGTACGAGAAACTTTTGTTAAAATAAAAATAAACACACTTGAAAAAATATTTATTTATGTGATATAATTCGGTTTGGATTGTTGTATTATCACAATAGAGTTCTTTTAATGGTTCTATATATATGTATGAAGAAAGATGCATAGAGAATTCTAACTTGGCATAAAAAAAATATGCTAAGTTTCGCTTTTGTTTTTAAAGCATCAATTGTACAAATTATATATTTTTTGAACTGTAAATTAATTTAACAAACTATAAATAAGTGAATTTTCGAAAGAAATGTAAATGGGAAATTGTGGCGACAAAAATATTTATTAAAAAGATTACATAATTATTCTTCGAACTTTAAACAAATTTAGCAAACGATAAAGTCTAATTATTAAATCTGAGAAAGAAGATTAATGAAAATAGTTAATTTTGGCGTTTAAAACTTTGAATTACAAATAGCTAAAGGCCCTGTTTTTATTAGAATTAAATCACATTTGCCATTCGCAACAATCGCTCGAGAAACTTTAATTCTTTTAGACAATAAATTAAAATAAATTTATTTTTGCGACATCGATCAGTTTGAAATGACGTCAAATATATTTCACTACGGAATCCTTGTATGTTGATATGAAATGTTTTCATTCTATTTAAAAGCGAGGAATATGACATATTTATTCTTTAAAATATAAATTGATTTTTGCAAACGATAAGTAATAATTATTGAATTTTCGAAATAAAATAAATGAAACTAGCCAAATTTAGATTGTAAATGTTAAATATAGAATTAATGTTGTGTTTGGCGCATTTTTTCCTGTTAAACACAAATATGTGGAAGCGAGTTAAGTGACAGATTCTGTTACAAACCTACTTTTTATATATTATGTGAAATAAACTAATAAAATGTAGTTAAAAATTTTGCATACGAGATGTACTCTAAGGGCTTTAATTCTTTAAAGTCAACTCATGGTTTATATGTAAATGTTTAGATTACTACTACAAAACTAGGGGTATATAACACTACACGACTTTCAATTAATCAATCTCCTTTAAAATTACTTATATACCATATAAGTTCACTTCAATAACTCTAAAACTTAAAAAGTTCTATAGAAGCCGCCATTTACACATACACAATTTTCTCAAAAACCTTAATATGACGTCCTGACAGGTACTGAGAACTCGTGTACCATATTTCAAGTCTGAACTATCTTTTTTTTTGTTTTTAGCAATACCTTCAAAACCAAAAATGTTCGATGGCAGCTACCCTTTGTGCATGCTAGATTTTTTTTAAAACCTTTATGACAACCAACAAGTAGGTTTGTAACAGTATCTGTCACTTAACCGGCTTCCACACAACAGTTGTGTTTAGCAGGTACAAAGGCAACAAACACTGCATTCATATTCTATATTAAACGTTTACATGCTAAATTTGGCTAGTTTCATTTATTTTATTTCGAAAGTTCAATAATTATTACTTATCGTTTGCAAAAATTAATTTATACTTCAAAAAATAAATATGTAATATTCATCGCTTTTAAATAGAATTAAAACATTTCATATCAACGTACAAAGAATCTCGTAGTGAAATATATTTGACGTCATTTCAAACGGATCGATGTCGCAAAAATAAATTTATTTTAATTTATTGTCTAAAAGAATTAAAGTTTCTCGAGCGATTGTTGCGAATGGCAATGACGATTCAATTCTAGTAAAAATGGCTTTGTATGCTTTTTAAATGAGCATTAAATTTTGCAGTTTTTGAACCAAATTTGAAGTATGTAGCTCTTTAAGATCGAGCTATAGAGTGGTTTCAGACCGACAGACAAACCAACGTTCAAAAACTACTTCTTTTAAAATAAAAAATTCTTTTTACTTTTTTTAATTCTTATTTATCACTTTAGCCCCACAATCAACAAACTTCAGTCTTAGAAAAAGAACTAAACTAATATCGCACAGATACTTACAGGAATCTCTTCAGCTGCTAGACTTTGAGAACTCATGAGCATGGCCGAAGCTGCCGAAAGCAGTTTCCCGGTATCGCCCCTTGCCACGACTAAACTTAAGAGACAGGCACACGCAAAGGATGTCAGGTTAGAGGAAAAAGTACTTTGGGCTTGGTCCGAGGTTGAGGAAGAAGAGATTTCCAGTAATAAATCAAATAAGGCATCTGAAAATTATGTTTATCATCATAATTGAATTGTTTATGTTTAAAAAGCAAAACAAGCTAACTACTGTAAGTGGTTTTTTTTAAAGAAGTTATAACTAAGCAGATTTTTTAGAGAATTTATAAAGAGTATACAGATTTAGTTAATGGTAGCAAAGGCTACAAGTTAATTGTTAATAAAAAAGTGAATGTTTCAATGTTTTAGGATTTGGCATTTGATTTAGCTTACAATAGTCACAATTTTTAAGAATTTTTTATGCTTTTTCATTTTGCAGGTGCAAGCGATAGTGTCCCAAAAAATATACAACTGCTGCCAAATGGAATTTTTCCAATGGTAACCTATAACTGACTCTACTGTGGTCCTTTAACTGCGCAAATTGTGTTTTGTTACCAGAAAATGGTGTTTTGTTGCCAAGGTTCCGTTTGGTGAGATTTAGGCCCACAAAGATCTTTTAACTTAATACACAACTGACTTGGGTCAGGTATAAGTGATAACTAGGAGTGAAAGGTATGTATAGTTTTGAGTTGGGTCCGTAGATTTTACTTACAATCAAACAATATTTAACAAGTCCATTTTGAGTTGTTTGTTGTGGTCATGTCGAGTCCTTAATGATTTAATAAAAAATATTATTAAAATTTAACTGCTTGTTCCTATTAGTTTATTTATACTTTGAAGCCAACTTTAAACAAATTTGTTTTAAGAAATTACCAATAACTTCAGGCGGTTCTCCTTTAAGTCCTTCAGGCTGTTGACCTTGTAACATATCTAAGAGGGCTTGAAGAGCCCTCATACAGAAATGAGGGTGATTTTTCTGACTTTCTTTAACGAGTTCAAATACACTACAAAGACCAATACCAACAATCTGCAAAGAAAAAAATACAATAAAACAAAACGCTAAAATAATACTTTATTTATACACTCTACTCTACAATGTATCATTATCTGAATTTCTAATTTTAGTGCAATTAAAAATTATTTGATTTTTAACAAAAATTAAAATTTAATGTACTTTTATGATTTATGTTTTCAATAGGGCAGTTATTTAGCTTTTTGTCTAGGGTGGAGGCAAAGGCTAAAGCAGTCTCCGTACACACAAATCTATATAAATTAAACAGACATTTGAAAGATACTTTTAAAAAGTAATTCTATTACAGTTACTTAATGCAAAAAGTAACTGTTACAGTTACTTAATGCAAAAAGTAACTGTTACAGTTACTTAATGCAAAAAGTAACTCTGTTATAGTTACTTAATATGAAAAGTAACTAATCACAGTTACTTTTCGACATTTCAAATTAAAATTTAGCCATCTTACCGTTTTTCAAAGAGAACCAAGACTAAAGAAGTAGAGAAAATCAGGAAAATTCAAGAACGAAAATTCGGTGTTGTTAAAAAATCAATTTAAAATAATTAAATTCAAGCCGGACGCCAAACAGTTCAGAAAATATCTGCGAAGAGCGCTATGATAAGATAAGTAACAGAAAAGTAACGAAATGTTTCGTTACCGCTAAAAGTAAATAAGTAACAGTTACTTTCGCAAAAATCTAACAGCGTTACTTGAAAAAACTAACAGCTGAAAGTAAAGTGTTACTCCAATCCCTGAATTTAACTTACCTTTGGCACTCTTGGCCCATCAGTATTTCTCTCATCCTCTTCCTCGGATTCTGAATCTGTAGAAGCAGCTGTGATGCTTTTTAAATACAAGCGTGTAGCCTCGCATGTTTGTTTCTCTAGCACACATAGGCGCACAATTGCAAACACAACAAAGGAAGAGGGGTTGCTTCGAACTGCTAAGAATGGAGGCTGGTGAACAGGAAAGTCAACAGATTCCTTCTGAAAATAGATATAGTGTGTAAAAACTTGTTAGCTCATAATGCTTAGAAATGAGAATTTTTAAATATATAATGTTTTAATATTGGAAAATCCATGGTGGCAAAAAGCACTGGAAATTCTAGGGTTTCGGGAGCATTAAGTATTCTGGGTTGTAATAAATAAATTAGTTTTTGTGCATCTTTTAAGGCTGGTGATAAAAAGCTACACTTCTCCAAGCACAAAGTTTAGAAAGTAGAATATTTCTTCAAAAATTCAATACATATGTGTGAAACTTTCTTTGATATATTATGATTATGGTTTCATAATGTTCATCAAACCCTTTTGAACTAAAAAGCTTCTTAAATAACTTTTGAATATATAGACCAGTATTAAATAAGTACAACTATATTGAATGCTACGGCATAGCAAGAAGCGTCTGAAGTTTATTAGTGGCTTATATATCTTGATTGGTTAATAAATCTAGTTGACAGAGCTTATCATGTCATACCGCCAATCATAATAAACACCAATGGAATCCAGGAGTAAATGCAGGAATGATTCTATGTCACATGAAATAAGCCAATTGTGCAATAAAGAAAAATTTAATGCAGTGAAATCATGAATCATGATAACACATAGCAGTGTGTGCGTGCATGTAAAGCTATTCTCACACTCACATAAAACAGAGTATTTTATCAACATTAAATGTAAATGTAATTATGTCCAACTTACAATTAGCAGGCAATTGAAATATTTTTGTTGTTCTAAACATTAAATAGCTAAGACTAAAATAAAATCATTCGTTTAAATAACAAAACTAATAACAATTATACTAAAAACTTATCTAAATAATTTATATTAAAACCAGATAAATCTTTTACCTTTGACTTGGTCTTGTCTTTAGCTTTTGCTTTAGATTTCTTTTTGGTTTTCTTTGGTTCTATTCTTTTCCTAAGTGAAAGAAAAGAATCAAATTCAATAAACCAATCAACCTCGGAAATTTTTTTGTCACAATCCATCTTGAATTGAGCAAGGAAAACATATAAAATAAACACGTTCAGAAACATCTTGTAGAAATATGCATGCATGAATTATGTATCTGCTACATGCTGGGTTAATTGGGTTTCTTCTTTAACAAGCAAAAAAAAAGAAAATTATTCTGTGTTTACAGGTATCAGAAAAATATTTTAATGAGAACTAGTTATTCAACTTTTGCCACTTCATTAATTGAGTTGCTACTACAAGCAGACATATTTATAATTATTTCATAGAAGGAAGATAGAAACTTCGATATGTCAAATACACTTGATGTTAAATGGGTAAAGTAGCTGTACTTCATTATGTATAGGACATTTGAAATTGCCTTAAAATAAAAGTTATGTTTTTTTTTTAGTAACACAATAATTAAATATTTAATTATTTTAGAGAAAACTAAATAGATTTTTAATGGTTAAAAATATCTTGTAAAAGATTTTCTGTAAGAAGATCCTTGAAAATTATATAAATTTTAACAAATAAATATCAAAACTAGTTTTTCAACAAATTAAATATTGGACAATTTACTTTTTTGATACAATAATTTAAAAAAATCAATGGATAAGTTTAATCACTTAAGCTAAGTTTAATCACTTAAGCTGAATATTGTTGAAAACTGGTTGCTGATTTAAAACTTCACTTTCAGGCATTTTGAAAGATATATTAGTTTAAAATGAAGAAATATTTTTTATACCAAGTAAACTAAACTCAGTAGTGCAACAGCTCAACAAGGATTAGGCCTGCTGTGCCCATTTCAACTTACAAGGCAGGGGACAATGATGTGCATTGCAGCAGATGTTCTAGTCAGTAAGTCAGACAAAAAAAAGTTTGACGAAAAAGTTTGTTTAGTTCCCAAGCTAGTTTAGTCCTTATTTTATTGACTCCCCTCAAGGGATAAAATACTGAATGAACCTTATGCAATCCGTAACTTGAACGACCAATCTGAGGCATGGCAGAATAAAGCAATACCACTTAACAACTGTACTTCCCATCTCCCCATATACACTGTAGTATTAATTGGTGGTATTCGATTTTCCTGCTACACTCTGTTTATAGAAAGGCTGTCTAAGGATAATGGGCATGTTTTAGGTTCTAAGTGGCAACATAAACACAGAATGAAAAAAATTCTTTCTTGAACCTCGATTAGTGAAGGGATGTCACATGGGAACAGAGCCCCAATCAGGGTACCAATCAAAAGAAATGCAGGAATGAAAGCTAGAATGAAATACAGTACCTAAAAAAACAATGCAAAGAAAAGTAACCTCCCTATTATGATGCCTCAGCCGACTGGAAAACCGGGCAACAACCCTAAGAAATCCGTGGTTGTAATATGTTAATGCGTCAGAAGTAGAGAAAGAGTAGTCAGAAGTAGTAGTAGGTACAGTTGGTTTTTAAAGTAACTTTAAGAAGTTGCCTCCTTTATCGGTAAGAGAATGATCCACTCCTAGAAATATCACCAAGGGACATTAAACTACATTTTTTAAATAGATTATGTACGACTTTGATTTACGGACCGGTCTCAATTAGACAATTTTTATTTTGTTGCTAAAAAGGATATACAAATTTGGAAATCTTGATTACCATACTCTACCACCTACACTATAACTGTCCTGATATATGGAGGGGTTTTTAATGAATTTTTATTCCCACCTAAGATATATTGGACTTAATGACAAATCAAATAAAAAATATTAGTCTTTCCCCTAAATAAAAGGAATTCCTTATTTACGCCGACAGATAACATACAATATTGCAAAGGAAACTGTTTACGAACTCATCTCACTTTGTTTTTCTTAGTTTAAAATTTTTAAATCTTTATTTTACACAATTTTTTCATTAAATTGCAATCTTACTTAGAGTCGGAAAATTGGTGGAACATTTGGTGGAATTCTGCGCGTAGTATATACTCGCAAATTTCCCCAGCTTTACAGTGAGGTCCACATCGCATACTTCCTGAATTGGACCGCAAAACACTTTTGACTGGAGCACATGATATGTCAGGTAAAAGTTGCACATCGGTAGCAGCCATGTTATTTGATCGGGGAAACACCGGTAAGAGATATCCTAATATTTACAAAAAACTAAACTTCGGATAACTTTCATGGTGATATGACACTTATATTATTCTTGTTTTCAGTTGGTTAATTAGCAATTGCATTTGAAGAAAATGTAACTGGACATCAAAATTGTATCAAAACAAATCCCAGACAAGCATTCTGAAACTCATGCTGCCAGCCCTGCCCACTGTGTGTGAACATTTCTCATTTTCAATCTATGGTTGCTAAATGAACTCAACTAGATTTACACAAATTATGTTAACTTTAATATTTATAATGGCAACACATATAATACAAACCAAATCGGGTAAACAAATCATTCTAAATTATCCATCTACTTTGTTAAATAAATACATTTGCTACGTAATTGGATTCTCAAATTATATATTGAAAGAAAAATGCTTTCACAGATAAATAGGTATATTTTTTTTAACTTATAATTTTTTCGACATACGAAAAAGCCTCCGATTTAGGTGCAATAACTGTGTGTTTTGAGGCACAGTGGCTTAGTGGTAGTGCTTCACATTGCACCGCCACAGGTCCGGGGATCGAATCCCGGATTGGGCGAGGTTGACCCATCCTTTCATCCCTTGAGTGGGTCGATAAAATGGGTACCAAGCACGGTACTTACAACTTTAGGGGCCCAGGGCGCCAGGGCACGAGCAAATTTGGGGGCCCCAAAACATACCTCGATAAAATATTTGCTTGTATTTTCCTTACAGTGTTTACCAAAAAAAAAATAGCTGAAGTAATTAGCTTGGAAAGCATGCTCAATCCCCCCAAAATAACTATTTTTTGTGAATTGATTAATTCAGATTTAAAATACAATTTCATAGTCAACATTTGTTCATGAATTTTTTTTTTTTTGCATACTTCATATTAAAAAGTTTGGGGCAGTTGTATTGAGCATAAATGTTCATGAAGAAAATTTTTGGCCCCCCTTTAAAGTGGGGGGCCCTAGGCACGTGCCCCGTTTGCCCTGCCGGAAATCAGGCCATAGTGCCCAAACATGCTTGGAAACTAAACACTGGGGGTTCCACGTGTGGCTGACCACCTTACCGGGACATATGCCTAGCACCCCAGAGCCCTAGGTCATGAAAGCTGAAATGGGCACGGCAGGCCTTGGCCCAGTAATGGGCTAATAGTTGGGCCCAGTAATGGGCTGGCGACATCGATCAGTTTGAAATGACGTATGCATATTTTGATGACCTATTCATATTTTGCATATTTTGATGACCTATGCATATTGTGCAATCCAGGTCTGTATCTATGAAAAAATTATGTCGAGCCTTGGTAATATAGTTATATTCAGCCGCAAGCTCGCACCCTTGGACATTGCTGCGCAATCTCACTGGCTCGCAAGCTTGCATTCTTGGATTCTTCCTCTCTGCCCCCTGCTCGCTATCGCTCGCCAACCCCCTGGAATTGTTGCGGCCGGCCGGTGGCTACCCCCCTGCTCGCTATCGCTCAATAACCCCCGGAAATTGCTGCGCAATTCTCAGGGGGTTCTGCAATCTGCTTAGTAACTTGGCCGTTACTAAGCAGAATATTTGGAACTTTTGTTTAAAAAAAAGGGAAATTTTGTTATTCCACTTTAGCAGAATTAACCTAATAAAATAATTTTCTTATAAAATAATTTTCTTATAAAATTTTTGCTTATTGAATTCTTCAACGTGTAAAGCAACTTTTGTAAAAAGAACATGTTAAAGAACTGTTCTCTTTAAAAGAACAGAGCAGAGAGAAACTGTTCTTTAAAAAGAACGTAACAAAATCACGCATTTCTTATCTTTTTCCCGTGGTGTTTATGCAGAAAAGAACTAAGTTTTCGTGTTTGCCTGACTTATTTTAATTTTTAATTAAAAAACTAATTGGAAATTTGAAAAAAAAGGCATTGAGGTATGAGGGAGACACGCATTCCAGAAAATGAATGGAATGATTTAATGAATATTTCATGCTGTTATGGCTGCGAACGTTTTAAAAGCCTATGCTGTAACATAGAGAGAGACTAATTTTTATTTTTAATTAAAAAAACTAATTGGAAATTTGAAAAAAAAATGCATCGAGGCATAAGGGAAACACACTTTCCAGAAAAAGAATGGAATTCTAAGATGAATATTTCATGCTGTTATCGCTCCGGACATGTTAAAAGAGCTTACTTTTTTTTTATCATAGAGAGATGTTTTTTATTCGTCTGCAAGTCCTTACGGACATCCGTCTACCTCCTATCATAACGGTCAATTAAATAGTGTACGGTTTGTCGCCAAGTGAGCATAAAGGGCCAAATATGAACTTCACTTAAAACACTCCAGGACTGTAAATTAACTAGAGAGAAGTATGAAACGGGACGATAATTGATATAAAAGTTGAATTGAGAGTTGTTTCGAGGAGTGAGGGCTGGACTGATATACAAGTTTAACCTCTTGCGACCTGGGGTTCCCATTCGAGGACATTTTATAAAACCTTTCCACAAACAATTAACCAGTTAATTAGTTTCGAAATTGACCTGGTCCGGTAGAAGAAAGATCCGAAAATTAGTTTTCAGCCTTTGATTACAGGTATTAGCACGGCCAACTTCAATAACAAGGCCAGAGAGAAGCTTTCCCAAGCATGAGCGTAGACGGAATTTTTGACGTCACTGTTCCGAGTGCCGAAGATCGAGAAACTAGTTCGGACGCATTCGGAACCATAAAAATGTGGTAAGCCGTGAACGAGTGCTTCCGAACAGGTTTCGAGACTTATCTTTATCTTCGTAAAACGTCACTCGGAACTATGACGTCAAAATTTCCGTCCCCGAGCGTGTTTGGAAGAGCTTCTTTGGCTTTAGTAGTTGAGTAGGCCGTGGTATTAGTCATTTATTTCTATAAAAAAATGAAGTTGAACGAGGGTCAATACGATATTAGAATTCTTAAAAAAATAACTTTAAACTAGTTATTCTTTAAACTTTTCAAAAAGTCATTTTAGTTAATTTTAAAGGCATTTTGCATTAAAAACAATGTTAAAATGAACTGTTAACTACAAATAAGTGATTCGGCTTCTTTTTTGAATTTATAGCACAAAACAAGTAGGTTTGTAACAGAATCTGTCACTTACCCCGCTTCCACACAAAAGTTGTGTTAAACAGGTAAAAAGGCGCCAAACACAGCATTAATTCTATATCAAACATTTACATGCTAAATTTGGCTAGTTTTATTTATTTTATTTCGAAAATTCAATAATTATTACTTATCGTTTGCAAAAATTAATTTGTATTTCAAAGAATAAATATATACTATTCTTCGCTTTTAAATGGAATGAAAATATTTCATATCAACATACAAAGAATCTCGGAGTGAAATATATTTGACGTCATTTCAAACGGATCGATGTCGCAAAATAAATTTATTTTAATTTATTGTCTAAACGAATTAGTTTCTCGGGCGATTGTTGCGAATGGCAATGGTGATTTAATTCTAATAACAAACGGGGCCTTTAGCTATTTGTAATTCAAACTTTTAAACGCCAAAATTAACTATTTTCATTAATCTCCTTTCTCAAATTTAATAATTAGATTAAATTAAATTACGAAAATATATAAAATTATAATAGTACGAAAAATATATAATTAGTACAAATGATGCTTTAAAAATAAAAGCGAAACTTTGCACAATTTTTATGCCAAGTTAGAATCTCTTTGCATCTTTCTTCATACATATATAGTGAACCATCAAAAGAACTCTATTGTGATATTACAACAATCCAAACTGAATTATATCACATAAATAAATATTCTTTCAAAAGTTTGTATTTTTTTTAATAAAGTTTCTCGTACGTTTAACGAAATGGCAACAGTGAAAATATTGAATAAAAATGGAATTTGCATGTTATTTCAATGTAGATTAAATTTTAAGTTATTTAAATTTTAAATAAACTTCTAATTTAAATTTTTTTAATGAAATTTGGAATGTAGCCTAGTATGATTTTTTGCTTCAAAATGACGTATCCCACTTGTCTGTGGGACTTTTGGTTCTTTCTGTGAAAGTGGGTGACGGACTGAACGATTATAAAACCTTCCACTTTTTACGTTATAAACGTAGTGTGGAAGCTAAAATGTGGGTTTTTTCGAGCTTAAGGCGTGTCTCTTAGTAAGTATTCAACATATTTTTTTAAAAAAAATTCTTTGCAAAACATACTTTTTAGTATGTGTATGAAAAGTATGTTTAGATGAAGAATATTCGTGTAGGATTTTTCTGGGACCTTAAGAGGTTAAATATATTATTGTTTATTAAGTGTTTTAAAATCATCAAATAACTTAAATTGCAATATTCTAATTAGATTTGTTAAATTAAAAATTACCCTACACAACCTTAAGTCTTTGTGACGTTCTTTGGACTTAAGTGTGTTACGTAGGTAAAAAAAATTAGCGCATATCATAACACTTCGAGATTTTAATAAAACACAACACTATGAAAATTAGCTTTATTTCATATAATTCACTATGTGTACAAATTTCTCTAAACAATATATCAAGAAAAAAACACTTATTGCACACTTTGTGCAATCAATTTCCAGCAAATTTACCGACATTCATACTGCACAGCCTTATTAAAAAGACAATGTCATTATAGTATCATGCCATTTTTAAAAAAAAATTCAATATAATAAATATATTTATATTGCATTGCAAGAAATATAATTAAACAAAAGTCGAGACATTAGATTTCACAGGGACATTTATTTACAAAGAAGCCGCTCATTTAGCGTAAACAAAAAAGAAATATGATAAAAACTTTGTTTCGCTTAATTTGGTCAGCCGATGAGTTGGGCTCCGATATGTCCAAATTAGCAGAAGTATACTATATTACAACAATTCATCAAATGTTTAAAATCTAGTTATACAAATATAAAGGGTAAGCAGTATTTACAAATTTAAAATAAGATTAAAAATATACGTAAAAAACTATACAAGACATTTGAATTTTATGTTTGAACATTTTGGGAGTGTTACTCACGGAATGACTCAATATTCAATTAAAATGTTTCAATAATACCTCACACAGTTGAAAATTGGAATGTAAGTCCTATATACCATAAATGACCCTTTTTTTAAAAAAAAACCTTATATCGACCACGGCCAACTTCAATAACAAGGCCAGAGAAGCTCTGACAAACGTGAGCGTAGACGGAAATTTTGACGTCACTGTTCCCAGTGCCGAAGACCGAGAAACTAGTTCGGACGCATTCGGAACCCTAAAATTGTGGTCAGCCGTGAACGAGTGGTTCCGAACAGGTTTCGAGACAGGTTGTCTTTATCTTAGGAACAACGTCACTCGGAACTATGACGTCAAAATTTCCGTCCCCGAGCTTGTTTGGAAAAGCTTCTTCGGCCTTAGTAGTTGAGTAGGCCGTGTATCGACCTGACTATTACTTCTTACAAAACAAGCTCAATCACAGAATTTTGCGACAGAGCTATAAGGTAAGCCGATGTGAAATCACCACTATTGAAAATCTCGTCAAATCAGGTAAATGCATGGTTTTGATTAGTTCAACTTTTGCGGAATTGATATTCAGAGCCACTTTCGGCCTATCTATTTATATGTTGGAACCCGCGGCTTTCTCAGCTTTAGGAGGTATTGGACTGACCGCCAGTTTGAACATTTTCGCTCACCCTTTCTCTCTAGGGCATCACCCCCATTTACTGCAGGTTGGGGGTCTAACAGAGGTAATCTATAAATTTTAAAACCCAATACGATTGCAGCCATTTATACCAATTTGGAAGAGGTAGTTTAAACTTCAGAATCGCAAATTTAAAACATAAAAGAGCAAAACAAAAAGTTTTCGAATACTTCTTCTGAAAAATGATATAGAATACACAAATCCAAATTTGAACAAAACAATTTTACAAGAGCTAAAAACATAAAAGGATGAGTTTTAGCTTATAAGAAAACCTTTGATAGTGATATGTATTAAGTAAAAACAATAAAAAAAATATTGCACAAAAATATTATTTCCCCAAAATATCATCCAAATTTGGATAATGTGTCCCACTTTGCATGACCTGGTCAAAATTTAAAAGATCTGAAGCACTACTTTCAATGTTGTCCAGAAAATCCAAACTAAGATGGCTTCCATCTTGTCTGTCCATGTCTTGGTGCTCTGAGTACATTGATCCCATCATATTATTCGAGTTCATTGGACTGCTGTTCATGGTCAGAGAATTATGTTGTTGTTCCATGGAGGAATTCCTCAAAGGCTGCTGCTGAGAAATGTTCAGTCGCTGTCTTTGCTGATGCATCATGTGGTTCGGAGGCACCATATCCGGTCTGACCATCGGGCGATTGGTCGGGATTTGGTTACTGGGCATTCGAAACTGGCTGTAGATGGGAGACAGCGGAATGTTCTGAGACACGACAGGAGAGTTCGAATTCAAATTTCCAAAGCTGTCTTGAGGGTTGAAACCACGGAACTGAGGCTGCTGTTGCTGCAGGTTGCTGTTGTTCATCATATTTGCCCTCCAATCGTGAGAGGCGCCCACAGCATTGCCGTCCTGAGTAATTGTCACGTTTGGTGAACGCTGCTGCTGCTGTTTGATGTATTTGTTCTTGGTCTGCTGATTGAATATGGCCTGCGATGGCGCGTTTAATTGTTCGACTATGTGCAGATTGTCCGCGCGATGGTGCGCTGTTAATGCCATCTTATACTCAGGCGGCGGCCGATTCATTGCAGAGTTTGAGGTGAACTGGGGCGAATATTGCATGGGTTGGGACATGGGTACATGAAAAGGTGAATTGCCCACAGATTGCTGTGGAGAGTAATTGTTGTACATGCTGTTCGGGTGAGGCTGCTGCATCATGGGAAGCTGTTGTTTGATATCGTGACCCTCCTGAGACATCTGAAAAAATAAATGAATATAGTGTTACTAGCATTGCGTGGATTTTTTATATTGCTGATTTCTGGAGCATTTTTTTTTGTTCCCCCCAAACAGTTTAATTAGTCAAAGAACGAAATGTAATCTGGCTAAAAAAATCAAATCAATCCAAGCATACGTACCATTTTATCTGCTATATGGTAAGGGCAGGTGCATTATTTAGTTAGAAGGGGGGGGGGGGGGGGCGGAGGATTATTTGGGGGGGGGGGTCATGATTAAATTTTATCCTTGAAAGGGGGGGTCTGGTTTTAATATTTCAATTATTTACCAAGGAGTTGGGGGGGGGGGGTTACAATTATTATTAAGTTTTAAGGTCTTCAGAAAAAAAAATTCCCGAAGCATATAAAATTCATATCACACTAAATGTGTAAAATTGACGCTTTTCAAATTTAACCAAGTAAGTTAGTTATACAACAAATGCATAAAGTAAGCGGCTCAGTGGCTGAGAGGTTAAACGTGTCCGCCTCGTAAGCCCAAGATCGCGGGGCGTTAGAAGTTAGATTCTAGCCGCGGGGCGTCTACATTGGTAGCAAGAGTTGCCTATGTGGTGCCGCAAAGAAATGACTCTCAGTTCTGGGGGATGTGCCGAGTCTGCAAAGGCTTGACCGCCATTGACCAGAACATAAATAATTTCCGCAAAAAAAATCTTTAAAAAGTTCACTTACTTACATCATATTAACATTTCGAATGAAAACTTCCAAAATTAAAATGTTTGTTCAAAAAATCATTAGAATAAATATCACCATAAACAAAACTACTGTGTTTTAAGTATAATAAAGTAATATTATCTTTAAATATTTCACCTTTACAAATGTAGACCCAACCTACGAAAAAATTACATTCGGTATATAATGCAATTATGATATATGTTTCCAATTATAAACATTTTATTTAGTCAAATTTTATTAATCACTACAATCTGAAGAGCTGCATTCGGAGCTACTAGCATACATAACATCATAAGCATTTAATATGCTTTTTCTGCCTCTTGTGGTAGTAGATCAAGGATACAGCATTTAGCCTTATGATTGAAATGCCTTATGTTTTATTATGTTATTTCATGTCAAAATCCCAATTATGTGGGGGAAAACTATTTCGGCATTTAGCGCATAATAACATGGCAATAATTTGACTAAATTGATGAAAAATTTGACAGTAACATAAAGATCGACACAAAAGGCCCATGGTAATAGTTCTATAGAGGGAGGACTTTCGAACGACCAATCTGCATAAAAATCATTTAAAAAAACACTTTTCGCACATTTGGCTTATCTACATATTTGGTGAGAAAATTGATATTGGCACACGTTGAAGTTAATATCTAAATTATGAGACAAAAGAAAACACATTTTGAACTTTTGGCGTATATTTTGGCGGGCTTGGCAACACACGGCAAAATTGAAATCGCTCTGAAGTCCAAGTCTATATGGAGAGTGCTGACAACAAACGGCCCTTTATACAGTTCTAGAAAACACGATAATTTGCGAACAACCAGCAAAAAAAAATCATTAGAAAATACATTTCGCACATTTTTGGTAATAATTTGGCCATAAAATAAAGCTGGCCACAAACAGGCTTATTTACAGCTCTAGCGCGATGGCCTTCGAACAACCAACTTATAAATCCTACATACAAACACAACCCTTAAAAGTATCTTAATTTAATAATACATCCTAAGCAGAAACTTTTCAGAAATCCCTTTAAGACAAATAGCCTTAATATCCACCTCCATTAGGAAGCCCTATAGCTAGCACCCCCTTCGACACTTGTAGCTCCGTCCACAAATCAAAGAGTATGGGGATGAGGCAGGATATTAAGCGCGGGATGCACCTATTGATTTTCATTAGGCCTAATGCATCGGAGGCGGTTCCCTACAGTTAATGAATCTGACCGTAGATTAATGCGGCCGTCCCTTACGGTGTCTGCTGGACTTCCACCGACATAAGCTAATTTTGTCAGTTTGACAAACACGCAACTGACCTAAGGAAGACTTTAACAATTGAGAGGTACTGTGCTTGAGGAGTTAAGAATAAGGACCAGGGCCGGATTACCAATTAGGCAGTGCTAGAAGTGTGGGTAGACGCGGGGTAACGCGTCCCCCCCCCCACACACACACTTTGTGAAAATGGTAAGGTGTCTCCGTACTTGTAATACACTAAGGACCATCTCACCACTTTTTTTGTAGCTGCTTTGCATCAAAACAAAAAGAATTCAAACCCATTTATAGTTTTAGTTGTTCTCAATATTTATAAATACTTAGTTTTATTTTTTTATATCATACCTCCAAGTAAAAAAAAGATGCAGAATATGCATTAAAAATTGGAATATGACTTTTCTAAAAAAAAATTAGTAAATAGCAAATTTTTAAGATGGGGGAGGTACTTGCAGCTAAATTATGGGCATCCCCACACTTTTTTTGCCTCCACTTTTAACGCTGCAATTAGGCAAAGTAGGCAGTCGTTTAAAGGCCCCGTCCATTTTAAGGGCCCCGCAGCTTCCAAGTGGCCCAGTTAGAATCAATTTTTTTTCAACTTTAACTTCGGTTTTTTTTTTGTCCTCAATATTCATGACTCATACTTTTAGTTCTAAAATAAAACTAATTAAGAAAAATATAATAAGAGAGCGAAAATTTCTACTAATAACCAATAGATATATAAATATTATTGAGCCCGCAGTTGAGCACAGCATAAAAAACAAGTAGGTTTTCGTAACAGAAACTATTGCTTAGAACCCCTTCCACAAACCATCAGAGGAATCCAGAGGGCCCCGTCAAAATCCACAGCTTACAGACCCCTACACTGTATAGTATAATCCGGTCCTGATAAGACCCCATTCTTATTCCCCAATTAAAAAAAAGCTTACAAATCGTAAAACACTTTTTTTAAAATTAAGACTTAAAAATAGTAATTTATAATCGACGTCTCTATTTAGGCGTTTAATGGAAGTTTTTAAAGCAAACTATTTTTGACGCAGTATTCCAGTAGCCCAAATCGTGTTTTTTCATACTAAATAAAAATAGATATCATATTTATTTGGTTGGGAATTGGAACTTGCTCACACAATAAAGATTGCATATAAGTCTTTTTAGTGAGTAGGAGGCCCTTCGACACACCCCTTGGGGAGGTCTTGCTTACGCTCGACTCAATTAGAGTGAAATGGAAGTTTTATTTAATTTGGATAACGGTCGCACAAGACTTAAAATTGGTCTATTGGCGAAGGTTCAAGCAATTTTAAACCGAGGTCAAGTGACGAAGCCGACACTTGAAAGGAAATTCAAAGCAAAGCGGTAGGATACGCTTCTAAGGTTTGGTTGCACATTCAAGCCGCCCTAGAGTTACACAAGGGATATTGACGCAGATCATGCTATTTTAGTTGGAAGGATGTAACGTTTACAAGCTCCTTTTCTTTTACGAAAGAGTTTTTGGCTACACAATCCCTATGAAGAATTGTCAAGGACCGTGTTTCATCCCATTTCTCATCATAGCATCACTGGGAACAAGGACCAAAGACTTAGCAACTAGGTTACTCTGGCCATACCACAATAACCGCTTGTAGAGAAAAAAAAATATTTTCAAAATGCCCATTTAAAAAAAAATGACAAAATGTCATTTACAATTTTGTTCAACTGGTGCTGCGAGACATGTTGCGGATGTTTCCGACATGCTGCGGTTTCAAATTAAATAGAGCTTGTTTCTATGGATACAGTGTTGGACTGGGAATGGAATTAAAGGAGGTTCTTAGAATCCCTATGCTTAAAATAAATCAGCGGATTAATATACATACTAACGAATATTCGGGTTCAAAAAGACTCGCGTTTCATTCAGCCATCATTATACTAATAAGGGGCTTACATAATAGAATACATAAGGGAGGCAGAAAGGTACTTTTCAACAGTAATGCGTAATTTTTAATGTACTAATTTTAATTAGGTAAGTGAAAATATAATTTGAGAGAAATAATTTGACAAATTAATACTATTTTATATATTTGGAATACATGACACATTTTTGGGGGAGTGGGGTGTTGACTTATTGAAGGTTTCAGCTGTAACAGAATCCAACAGGTTGAAAATTTCAACAAACGAAGAATACAAATAAACACATTTCATGTTGCTTTGCCGACCGCTCCTTTAAAACAAGGTGAATAGACTGTTCCTCATACGAGGTCAAAGATGCAGAAAAGTCATTCTACGAGACCTCTGAATGCTCTGAAACTTGGAAGACTTTACGATTATGTCTCTGTGACGTCATCATTCAATGGATACTTGCCGTACGAAAGCTCTCAGCTGACATTCGTATGGTCAAACGTTCATAAACACACAAACTATAGAAATTAGTTCATCTGATTCACGGGGAAAGGGTTTAGGGATTTTTTTTTGTATGAGGCTCAGTTAAAATATCAATATCCTTGAATTGAATTAATTTGGTTAAAATAACATCGCACTAGGGCTGCATGAGTTAACAAAAGAAAATACGAAAATTATTTTCTAAATTATTTACTCACAACAAAGAATCAAACAAAAGAAATTTAACGAGCGAGTCGAAACTAATCGAATAAATTTCCAATAGTTGTATGGACTTTTTTTTAAAAAAGCAATTTGTACAGATAATGATCGTTTTTTGCAGTTGTTGTGTGACGATTTTTACATCAATCTCTCTCTTGATATAGAGTTATGTTATTGTCCCCTTCAGTTATATTAACTTAAAGTTTCAAAATAACTTAATTCCTTTGTAAATAATTGATTGAAAACCCTCTATATCATGCGAACCCGTTCATAAAACACAAAAATAGTCGTCAATATCAACTTAAAGCGCCCTCATAATTTTCCACAAAAACGTAATTTGGCTAGATGAAACATAATTGTAAAAAAAAATAATAATAATAATTCAAGTCAAACTAATTATGAGGAGAAATAACACTTTCCGCCAGTTGTTTTAGCGATATTTTAGCAATTTCGGTGAGATTGGGGACATATTTGTCGGTTTATTAACCCATTAACCCTTTCATTTCTGAATAAATACATTAACTTTAAGTTATTTAAATTAATTTATCGTGAAACTTGATCTTTTCGATATAAACTTTTCAGGACTATTTTCTTCATTTGCCTTATATTTTGCTTATTTAGATAAACTTAAGCAGAAAGCTCATTTCCACGTGGCAAATTTTCTTGCCAATCGTTGTTAATGTGTTAATTCAGGAGGGGGAAAAGGACGTCATTTGCACTAATTTAAGAGGGACTGTCAGTCCCACAGAGCTAATGCATTAGTTCTGAAATCACAACTTTTCCAAAAGAATGGCTTTGCCTGCCATGTTAACCCATTTTCAAAAGGTATGGGAATCATCATAACATCAATTTAACAAAATTGAAAAGAAAATAACATACGGTTATTTAATTATTAAAGTTTTAAAATAGCGTCGCCATCTGCTGAATATTTTGGACATTTTAAAACTTCAAAAATATATAATTAAATAACTAGATTACATTTTCGTTTGGAATTTGTTTCATTTCGATGTTATGTTGATTCCCACACCTAGGGAAAAAGGGCTAACATGGCAAAGCAATACTTCTGCGGAAGTTGTGATTCCAAAACCAATGCATTAGCTCTATGGGACTGACAATCCCTCGTCAGGAGGGGAAAAAAAGGCCGTAATTTGCACTATCAGTAATGTAAAGAATGAAATTTATAACTTACTTGTTGAGCTTGCTGTTGCCGAGGTGGCTGCACTTGCTGGACATGTGACATCTGCAACCTCATACCGGGATTATTCTGGAATTGCCTGCCAGATGGCCTTTGTTGCTGCTGGCCAGGCACAGGGGCCTGGTGCCTCGTAGGATTCCCAGCATACAGAGTGATGGGTTGTGAGGTAGCATATACCGGAAGTTTCTGTTGTTGACCGCTCAGTTTCATTCGCAGGGCTCGGACTTCGGATTCGGCTATAGAATCGGCAGAGTTCCGCGAGCGCACATCGGATCCGAACATATTGTTCGGGCTCATCGTATCACAGTTTGCAGCAGGGAAGTTGGGTGCCGATTCGGGGCTCTGGAAGCTGTTCATGCGCTGGTCGAAAGTGTTGAACATTTGTTGCCCAGTGTTAAGCATCTTTGGGCTGAAGTTCTGGACTGTAGGGCTTGATGCGCTCAAGTTGTTGGAAGGCCTCATGTGCGTAGCGAAGTTATTTTGATTGAAGGAGGGAGATCTATTGTTGAGAGGCGAGTTACTCAATTGCTGCTTTTGCTGTAAAGAAACAAAGTGATGATCGTAAAAAAATCCCACAAGAATAGTTATAAGTTACTATTGAAACGTATTGGGAGTTGAAACATACCTGCATATTTTGATGTTGTTCTGCTAATTGCTTTAGGGTCAAAGCTGCAGGACTGGGTTCAGACAGCTTGAAGTCTAGGCTCATTCCATTTTGTAAAGGAAGTGAAGAATTATTAAAAGACTGAAGTCGTTGAGGTGTTGATGCTGAGTTATAGAAAGATGTTGTTGATGAAGTTACGGCGGATGTGGTAATCGATGTCATTGTAGACCCTGGGGATTCATTACTTGATGGAATATTTTTAAATAAACCTAAGGAGACAAATCACTATATCAGAAAACATCTCAAATTATACAAATTTGTAGGTCAAACGCTTACATACTTAATAAAACCATCTTCCATGTTTTATATAAATTAATTTAAAGCAAATTAAACGCATAAAGATAAATTTGATAACTCTTTCACTTACTATTCTGTTGATTATTTGCTGTCGCAGCGGCAAACGGCAAATTATCAAAGGATCTCATTTGAGCAGGAGAAGAACTCTTTAACGTCTCAATAATGTCTTTGGTGGCCTCCTCCTGATCCTTCAAACTACCGACGCTGTCTTCAAAGTTAAAGTCCTTCATTATGTCCGCAGAGTTGGTAAAGACGTCTTCAATCAGGTCGTTCAAGATGTCTGGATGCAAGACCGCCTCGCCGGACTCGTCTGTGAACTCGATGCTCGGGAAGGTGTCCGAGAGACGATCGCCCACGCTACTGACGCTGTTAGTTGCCTATGTGGTAAATTAGAAATATAAACTTGTAGGCATTTATAAATTATCTTATTAAAGATATTCTTGTATAATTTCTTTAAAGATATATTTGTTTCAGGTAGAAACCACTTGAGGGATGTGGCCTAAAAAGCAACTCAAATTGTAAGAATCCAAGTACAATCCAGACACTAAAAAGCAGTGGGGATAAAATTAATTGTTCTACATAGATTCAAATAATTAGATTTGGAATCGTAGAACAGGATTCTCTGCAAATGTCTTGCTTAACAAAAAACAAAAAAATTCCTATTAGTTATCTTAATATAAAACGTTAAAATAAATGTTATAATACAAAAAGTGTACTACTATTTGAACATACCTGGTTGTTCTTGAATTGGCACAGGTCAGAAGAGTCCCCGGTATCCTTTTCCTGCTTGCACTCAACATTGTTCATGCTGGTGGTCACTACAGTCTGGAGATGGTCATCTGGGTTGGACACAGGTAGCTCCTGTGCTGTTGGTTGTTGAGGCACAGGGGACTGCAAAGGTTTGGGCAAGGCTTGTACTGTGACGTTCGTCTGAATGGTCTGCGAGTTTTGGGTGAGGGATGACTGCGAGAACTGCTGGACAATCTGGACAGAGAAGCTGGAAAGAGATGGTTGGTTGGCTTGCTTTTGGAGCGGAAGGTCGGTTTTAATGAGAGGCTTTTCCGATGCTGCTTCTGTACATTGGATTTTGGCTGGTTTTTCTGTGTCCTCAATGGTGGAGGCTTCTGGTGTGGCGTTGGAAAGGGCATCGTCTGCACTTCTTTTTAGTGACTTAGAATGCTGCCAAGAGAAAAATGTTATAATTAAAGAAGGTTAGTTTCGAGGCGTCAGAATTTCGCACCTGCGCAGTACTAATCACAAAGCACTATGTGTGGCCTTTTTATAGAAACTTTATTTTAAAAAAAAAGTCTTCAATTACACATACGAATGATTGGAGTATTAGGTATCATTTTAAGGTGATATATAAGGAATATTTGCCAACACGTTTCGAAATTCTTCCCCAAAACATATTAACAAACATTCAAGGTTGGTGAATGTTAGCTAGTTTAAAAAAAAAAAAGAATTCCAATAAATTATTTTTTCTCCTAAACCAAAATAATTTGTTTTAAAGAACTATATTGTTAGTTTTAAAATGTAGGATTTTACCTTCTTTAATAGTGAGTTATTGCCAGCTAAGTTTTCATGTAATCACTACTTGGTCCTTCGTCTTTTTCCTACTATTTTCATTAAATTTTTTTTTTAATTATAAATAAAAATATTGGCACGCTTGTTTTATGTTCATATGACATGTTTTTGTATAGTTCAATGATGTTTGTTTTCCGAAAATAATAAAATCAATTAACTGCATAATTTCATATTTAGAAGCTCCTCCTAAGCTTCATCATGTGTTTACAAACTTTATATAATGCTCATAACAGAAACAATGTAGCGGTCGAGTTTGACGTCACGAATCAAGGTCACGTGACACCTGCCTTGAAGAATGTCATATCCGTGGCGATAAAAGCGACAGAGCGAATAACGGGGGAGGGGGTCTTAGGGATATTAGTAAAGAACAACTTTTTTGTTCTTTTTTAAGTGTTCCCGTAAAACGAAAAACGATTACGACTAGTTTTAAATATTTTTTTAGTTATTAAATAGAATGTTTTCGACATCATGAACGAAACTGCATTTTATGGAATGCATATGAAATTTTGGTACTTCGAAACATTAATTTAGATCACAGTTATATCGTAAAAGACTATAGAACACAAATATGTACAAGAATATTAGTAAATTATTTTAAGTTTATTCTTTCTTTCTAAAATTAATATTTAAAAAATTAATATCTTTGGATTGCCAAAGTCCGAAATACTTGTTTTAATTATAATGTTTAGTTTACACTAAATGTGTCTCTTTAGTATTGAAACAGTTGATTAAAAATATTATTGAAAAAGTAAAATTAACTCAAACTCAACTAATAACAGAAAAGAAGCAAACAGAAGCATTAACACACAAAAATCACAGTACATTTTCTTAGAAACCGAGTTTTCCCCTCACATTTTATAAATAAATACAAAAACAAGCATAGTAAATCTGGATAATACATTTCAAATAACCATGAGATCTGTAATGCTAACCTAGTGTACTTATAAATTAGCAAAATTAATATTTTTTTTCGCCTTGTACAACAACTGTTCTTTAAAAGGAACGAAACCCCGACGGGGAAAGAAAGTAGTACAGTGGGGGTGGAAAGAGAGAGAAGGGGGTGGAGCCGGATAGGAATTTCGTGTGGCCAGAGATTATGTTACGACATCAATTTTCATGCGGCCAGCTTTCGGGTATTTTTCACTCACTGGTGGAATGGGTACCATTCCTAGAATCCATTAAACACGGACATTGCGTAAAAGATCACTATTTTCAGAAGATCCTAAGGTGATTTACCAAGAGCCTGGGGAGTTAAATTAAATATAATATATTTAAGAAATCATAAAATATTATCAGCTACCAATTTACGAAATCATAAAATTCAACTACAACTAATAAGAATAACTGGTAAACTAATTTGTAATATTTCTTTAACCTTTAAGATTTTCATTAAAAAAAAATTTTTTTAAAAACTTTTCTTTCTACTTTAAAATTAAATAAACAAATAAACTATTTTTTAAAAAACAATGTGGAAGGTTTTAGCTTCCACACTACGTTTATAACGTAAAAAGTGGAAGGTTTTATAATCGTTCAGTCCGTCTGTCACCCACTTTCACAAAAAGAACCACAAGTCCACAGACAAGTGGATACGTCATTTAAAGCAAAAAATCAGATTAGGCTACATGCCAAATTTCATTAAAAAAAATTTAACTAGAAGCTTATTTAAAATTTAAATAACTAAAAATTTAATCTACATTGAAATAACATGAAAATTCCATTTTTATTCAATATTTTCACTGTTGCCATTTCGTTAAACGTACGAGAAACTTTTGTTAAAATAAAAATAAACACTTTTGAAAAAATATTTATTTATGTGTATAATTCGGTTTGGGTTGTTGTATTATTACAATAGAGTTCTTTTAATGGTTCTATATATATGTAGTAGAAAGAAGTAGAAAGAATATGTATGCATAGAGAATTCTAACTTGGCATACAAAAAATTTGCTAAGTTTCGCTTTATTTTTAAAGCATCAATTGTACAAATTATATATTTTTTGAACTGTAAATTAATTTAACAAACTATAAATAAGTGAATTTTCGAAAGAAATGTAAATGGGAAATTGTGGCGACAAAAATATTTATTAAAAAAGATTACATCATTATTCTTCGAACTTCAAACAAATTTAGCAAACGATAAAGTCTAATTATTAAATCTGAGAGAAAGATTAATGAAAATAGTTAATTTTGGCGTTTAAAACTTTGAATTACAAATAGCTAAAGGCCCTGTTTTTATTAGAATTAAATCACATTTGCCATTCGCAACAATAGCCCGAGAAATTTTAATTCTTTTGGACAATAAATTAAAATAAATTTATTTTTGCGACATCGATCAGTTTGAAATGACGTCAAATATATTTCACTACGGAATCCTTGTATGTTGATATGAAATGTTTTCATTCTATTTAAAAGCGAGTAATATGACATATTTATTCTTTAAAATATAAATTAATTTTTGCAAACGATAAGTAATAATTATTGAATTTTCGAAATAAAATGAAACTAGGCAAATTTAGCTTGTAAATGTTAAATATAGAATTAATGTTGTGTTTGGTGCGTGCGTTTTTTCCTGTTAAACAACAAATATGTGGAAGCTTTGCCTGTAAAAGTTGTTTTACCTTAAGCTGAGTTTTAACAAGGAAAAGCTAACAAAAAGATGCTATCGTAATGTAACCATTTAAATTTTAGTTGAGGGATTCTGGGGTTCTGGTTAAAGAGGTTCTAATTAGTCAGACCAAACTCTATAAGTACACTCAAATATATTAAATTTGACTATAATTTAATTACGAATTATTTATTTGGAAAACATAACACCCACAAAGAGTACATATTAATTAGACTCCTAGTATTAAATTTGGTTTCTAGATCTGATAAGATGGAGTCACAAGTAAAATGGCTCTCAGTTTCGGAAAATTTGCCGAGTTTGCGAAAACCTAACCCGCCAAAAGCAGCCGCATTAGGTGTGGGAAAAAAATTGAAACCAAAATTAATTTTTAAAAATCTTATTCAATTCTGATTAAAATTTTATTCTGAAAATTAATCTTAAAAATTACAGATTTTATGCTTTTTAAAAATTTAATTAGCATTTAAAAGAAAATAAGATAGCGTGAACAGCTAAAAAGAATTGAAACCTACTTTACAGAAGCACAATAGGCGTGAATAGTCGGAGAACTTCATCATTTCACCCAACATATCCCATTGATTTGTTTAGTAGTTGACGATAGTCAGAGCTGAATTCGAGGAAGCAATACAAAATAAGAATCCTAACTAGCAAAATAAACTAAACAATCTACTTGGACATTTAACTAAACGGTAAACACTTGCGTCATTTCCCAGAAAAAATAATAGTTGCGTCGCCGATTTTTCAAACTGCATTCATTATTTTTTATTGTTAGAAAAGTGAAAATGTATATACATGCGATTTTAATTAATTTTCGTATGTACTATTGTTAGGATATATTTTATGATCCTTTACAGAATTGTAGATTTTTTTTAATTATCAAGATATAACACAAGTAAAATCCTTCACGATTTATCATGTCCTTCCAACCTCGGTTCTAACCCGTCGGAACTTAAAAATTATTTTTTTGTTAGAAAGGCGTGACATCAGAGTGGGCTTGTTTCAACACTTTGTCAAAGAATACAAAACAACCAATGAAATCGCAGTTCAGGACGAGTGACGTGAAAACAACCAATGAATCGCATTATTAAATAGATCGTAACATCATAAGAAATATTCCCATTTTAAGACATATCAAAAATGGCATGAGAAACTTTATTAAAGTGTATTAGAAAGAAAATTTATTTTTGTCACATAAATCAGTTTGGAATAAACATAGACCACTATGTGATTCTTTGATGGTCCATTATTTCTTCATTAGAATGCGTCAAACAGAGTTCTATTTTTAGGCTACTTTCTTTTTTCTTTGTGAATACCATTAACCCTTTCAAACCCAACTTATTTTTTTATTCTAAAAATCTAACGTTTGTGAAGTAGACTCATTATAAATCTAGAATGAAATGGTGAAAAGCAGGGATAGGGAAAAAAATCTTGAATTTAATAAAATTTTGTTTAAAATTGGTGTGAGTTTAACTTAGTGAGAAAAAAAAATTCGCAAGTTGATGATTCCAAATGGAATCATTGGGAGTGAAAGGGTTAACACCTTTATTTCCGAATAAAAACTTTATTCTAAAGGTTTGTTTTAATTCGATATATATCACTTATTCACTTATCTTATATATTTTGTTTATCTAGATAAAATTAAGCAAAAAGACAATTTTCACGTGTTAAATTTTCTTATCAATCGTCGGTAAATCGTTGATTTTTTTGTTAGAAAGATATAACATCAGATAGGTACCTATGTTTTCGTCCTCCTGTCCTTACTTATTCTCGTTTGTCTGCCAATCCGTACAACAAGAATTTCAGAGAGTATTAAAATATCAGGTAAGTAGGCGATAGTACTCTATTTCTTCAGAACTTCTTGATCTTAATTCTTTCGAATTTTTTTAAAAAAAGGAAAGTAAGCTAAATCTGCATACATTACTTTAAATTTACCTGATGAATAATTTTAGGAAACAAACTCAAAAAATAAAAATTAAAGTAAAATGGGTATTAGTTATTAAAATAAGCTATGTGATTTAATTTAAATATCCAGTATCAAAAGTCCGTTATCTCTCTATATTAAAAAAAAGTAAGCTCTTTTAAAGTGTCCGGAGCCATAACATCATGAAATATTGATCTTAGAAATCCAAAATTTTTTGGGAAGGTGTGTCTCCCTAATGCCTCGACCTAAATTTTTTTGTTTTTTAAATTTCCAATTAGTTTTTTAATTAAAAATAAAAATTAATTTTTCTCTATGTTAAAGTATAGGATTTGAAAGTGTTAGCAGCCATAACAGGATGAAATATTGATATCAGAAACCCAAATTTTTTGGGGCAGGTGTGTCCCCCTTATGCCTCGATGCCCACTTATTTGTTTTTCAAATTTCCAATAAGTTTTTTAATTAAAAATTACAATAAGTCAGCCACAAAAAAAAATCTTATTCATTTTCTGCAAAACGGCCACAGAAATGTGTGATTTTGTTACGTTCTTTTTAAAGAACAGTTGCTCTCTTTTCTGTTCTTTTAAAAAGAACAGTTCTTTAACTTGTTCTTTTTACATTGGTTTTGTGTTTTTATATAGAAAAGGTTTACAGATTTTTTTAAAAAATGATTTGGCCTTAAAATATATTATAGCAAGATAGAAGGTTTATAGATTAAAATTATGTAAAAAAAGATAGTAAAAAATTATGACAAAACTATTTTAAATAAACATTTAACATAACAATTACTCTGAAAAATTTTATAAGGTTAATTCTGCTAAACTGGAATAAAATGTTTACATTTTTTTTATAAAAAGAACAAAAAGTTTTTTTATTTTCGGAACAGGTTACAACTATCAAGTAATTTTATCTTTTTCGTCCAGCTGGCCGAAAAGATCGCGTTGTTCTTCTTTAATATTTTTTTTTCTTCTTCAGCTGGCAGATGGCTTTCTTTTTTTTATTTAATCTTTTGGTTTTTTTTAGTTTTTATTATTCATTCCCAACAAAACCGCGGTGAAAGAATTTTTATTTTATTTTTTTATTTATCCTAAAAAATGTATTCTTATGCGAATAAAATAAAATTCGTACACTCGAATATGCCACACATATTCCTTTTTGTTTTTTTTAGAAAGTTTTTGAAGATGTTTTAATTATGGAAGTGGAAGTATCAAGATATGAACATGTTAATTACTTTGCAAATTTAGAAAGAAACGCTTGTTAAACATTGTTTTATGATTTGTTGTATAGCCAACATATTAAGCAAAATGTTTTTTTAGCTTCCACACTACGTTTATAACGTATAAAGTGGAAGGTATTATAATCGTTCAATTCGTCTGTCTGTCACCCACTTTCACAGAACGAACCGCAAGTCGCACAAACTAGTAGGATACATCGTTTTAAAGCAAAAATCCGGCTAGGTTACATCCCAAATTTCATTAAAATATTTATTTATGTGATATGATTCAGTTTGGATTGTTGTAATATCACAATAGAGTGAGATTAGAGTAATAATGAGTGAGAGTGATAATGAGTAAACATTAATTTGCGAAAGAAGATTAATGAAAATAGTTAATTTTGGCGTTTAAAAGTTTGAATTAGAAATAAATTATAAGCTGAAGGCCATGTTTGGCGAATTTCTTTCTGAAGTGTATAAATAGTGCGTTTTTTGTTGAGCACAAATATTGTGTGGAAGCGGTTTAAGTGACAGATTCTGTAACAAACCTACTTTTTAGTTTTATTTTTCGTTGTGAGATGCGTTTTTGCAAGGATCTCCCTACGTGTTACGTTTCACCATTTTTTATTTACGTAAATGATAGTGTTTTTGTCTTTATGTATCTGTCCATGGTCTACTCAACTTTAAGGTCACAGAAGCTCTTTAGACGTCATGCAATCCGACCGGTCCGAAATGTAAGCAATTTCAAAGGAAAAGTACGAAACCTATTTGCGCACGGCCAATTATATATACTTATCTGATTGCGAACAGGTTTCGTTTCTCTCTTTCGGAACAGCCAACAACCTGAAAAAAATTAATTTGGCGAGCGATAGCGAGCAGTGGGCGTAGCTCCCTGCATGCCGCAAAGCGTCCAATGTTACTTAAAAAAAGTCATACAACTTAAAAATTTTGAGTGAGCCATTGGGTTTTTAAAAAGAACCTAAGAGTAAAAACAGGCAAGGTTAATTCTGCGAAATTAACGGGGGTTGGCGAAAAATTACTGAAAACAGTAATACAATATTAATATATTTTTTTTAAGTAATATAACATAACGACCGCGAAGCGGTCCAATGGAATTGCGCATCAATTCCCGTCGGTTTGCGAGCGATAGCGACCAGAGGAAGAATCCAAGAATGCAAGCTTGCGACCCAATGAGATTGCGCAGAAATATCCAAGGGTGCGAGCTTGTGGCTGAATATAACTATATTACCAAGAATCGACATAATTTTGTCATAGATACAGATCTGGATGGCAAAATATGCATAGGCCTGTGCAAAGTTGGGTTAGAAAAGTTACGTTCTCCAGCGAGCTGGCCGCGAAGCGGCTTATGGGAAACCGGGGTTTGGTAAGCCATAGCGAGCATGGGGCGAAGCCCCCTGGCGGCCGCGAAGCGTCCAATTAAATTGCGCAGCAATTCCGGGGGTTGGCGAGCGATAGCGACCAGGGGGCGGAGCCCCCTAGTTGAATAAACGAAAGTTATTTGAACGATTTATACTAGATGAGAATTACTACTAGATGAAAAACCTAAACCCATTGCTTTAAAAAGTTGCTAATTTAATCAGGTTGAAAATAAATCGCTAAAAGTCAAAATCGGGGTCAAATCCACAAGTAAGATTTCCATACGCTCTTTTACCTGCATTAAAATTTTAAAACAAAATATCATAGTGGGAAACTATCATTTTACATTGAACGATTTAAATATTGATGGTAAAAAATATATGAGAACAAATTACGTGTATTATGATGTTTCAGAGCTTTAAAATAAAGCCAGATTTCTATGGATTTTTAAAGAGTTGCACTGGACATGTTTCAGGTCTTGAGTGACAACTAAAATGTTGACAAACTGATTGGTGAATCAATGACACGTGGGAACAGAACACCAATAGGGACCGACAAGAATAAAAGCTGAAAGAAACTATGTCACCTGAAACAAGCCAATTTATCCTTTTTCTCTTATTAACTCCACACTTTAATTAAATTTGGACTACTATAAGGTAAGGTGTAGGAGCCTAGTACTTGATTTTTTCTTATTTACAATACAAAGAACTATAAGTAAAACTACTGAAATGAGTTTTGTTATTCTTATTAAACCATTGGCTAGAACAGAATATGATAAGAAAACCCAGGATTATTAACATTAGAAGAGACTTATCAAACTGATTTGTTTAAAAAACAGATGGTTTTAGTGTTTACATAAAAACTAATTTCGGACTTACAATCTCCAGATATCGTTTGATTAATGTAATGATAAGGCATTGCATTGGTGAAACTTGGGAATATTTATATTGGAAGTAAGCACATAAAAACTTGAAATGTTTGGGCCTCACGAACCATATAAATCTGAAGCACTTTATTTTGCTAAAAGAAGTTTATTGTGATTACAAGGGAGATAGGTTATTTTTCAAAAAATAAGTAACACTTTTATCAAAATTATTACACGGTAGGGGAAGTAAAATTACCATTGAAAATATCATAAGGGATAGCTAGATAATATAACCTTCTTTATAGGTTTATCTTCTATTTATTATTTTTTTAATAACCTTTTACACTTATTTTAAGACCTTGAAGCATTACCTAATTGGCTTGTTTTCTGTGATGTATACCATGATTGGTGGTCGGATATAGTAAGCTCCACCCACAACCATTGATTTACCAATCAAAATCTTATTTTCATTCTTGTGGAACTGTTGCCGTTCAATACGTAAAATATACCCATTTGCTACAATGCCATGACTTTTAGTTTTCAAAACTTTAAATTTCCAAAAAGTGAAGAAATTTCATGCAGTAGAAAAATATACAATTAAAGGAAATGTCATTAGACCAGAAAAATAAGGAGCTTTCAAGGAGCAATGTAAAAACATAAACTACACTTAGATCAGAAATGAAATGAATCATATTTTGAAGCTAAAATTTCGTTTATTTATCTAAAAACAACTTTATTTTAGGCCAAAAGAAAGGAAAAAAAATTAATTAGAACAATAGTAACAATATTGTACTTATGGGGTTTCTGAAAATTACCAACAATTATCTGTTTTTGTGCCTTCTTCTTGTAGCTGTTCGACAACAAGGTCGGTGACATATAGGGTTTCTCCCCAAAACGCTAGATTCGGTTGCTTGCCATGGCTGTGCAAACCACTGGAATAGCAGGATTTCTCCACAGAATGTGTGCTTACATAGGATGAGTTGATTAACATTAAAAACTCAATTTTGATAAAATTGTGACTAATAGAGATTCTGAAAAAATTTATTCAAATTATACAACTCTCTTGAGCAAGCAGCTACACTTGCACCTATTGAGTTGAAACACCTCTATTAATATCAAAATATGCCTACGTACTGTTTTCTTACTTCCATACTTTGTTTAATCCATATTTTTCACAAAGATTTATATATAATGTTGCTTCCCCCCAGATTTATATATATAATGTTAATTTATATATATATATATTTTATAATGTAATCATAACCGTGTAATCAAAATACAATTTCCGCATTTTCAGAGCAAAAAGATTAGCTTTTATAAGTATAAGGATGATTTTCAAAATTGGGGATAATAAAAATTTGACAAAGGTTAAATATAGCATGTTAAATGTTTTCTGAAAGTGTTGAATCATTACCAATATTTTAAGATTCTCGGGGTCAATAATGTCAATCAGAGCATCCATCGAAAGAAGAAAAAATGGCTGGAAGGAAATACATCAGATGAAACAAGCCAGCCAATTATGTAAAATCTTGTAATTTGCACAAAGTCTCTCCCAAGTTGTGGGAATATTCAATCCTACAGTGTACTTTTGGCTGGTGGAAGTGGTTTGATTGGATTTAGGCATCATGCCATAGAAGATGCCTCAATACTAATATTTTCTTCTTACTGCCATATATAAATAACGTACAACAAAAAATAATTACAAATGTAAATAACTTTTGTAGAAGGGGCTGATTCATCTCATTGGGGTTCAATTACATAATCCCTAAATATGTATACGTACATTTTCACTGTGAAAAGGTGCTTTGACCCACACAGGAGGACTTAGTCTTTGGGGACGTACATAAATTATGTCACGCAAAATTTTGACTTTTTTTACCCCTCCCTCCCCCTATGTCACGTTTGATCGAACCCCTCCCCCTAAAATTACGTCACGCTGTTGCACCCCCCCTAAAGATAAAAAATAATTATAATATTTCCCTTTATTTTTGAAATTTGGAAAAAAATTATATATTTATATTTTTAAAAATATGAACTTGGAATGAAATTTTTTTAAAAATTTATCTTGGTTAAATAGTTTATTCACCGTTACGAAAAGGTCTGTAAAATCTAGGAGACTAATAATGCCGACGTTATTGGATATAATAATCTTCCCATCCTCTTTCTGAAATAGTGTTTCTTATAAAAAAAAAGATTTTAATTTTTTTCTCAAAAACTTTATTTTATGTAAAACAGATTTTCCTGGCAAAATTGGAAATTTTCCAATCGTTATGTCACGCAAGCGATTACCCCCCCTCCATGTCACGATCCATCACATTGGCGCATACCCCTCCCTCCCCCCTCTGAGCTAACGTAATTTATGTACTTCCCCTTTCGGCTATATCCTAAATTACTAGATTGATACAATACGGCACTCTATATGAGCCTGGAAATTCACGGCCAGAAACGACAAAATATTATTAAAATCAATTGAGGGTATACTACACATGTGGATACAAGGAAATCCTACAGAGATGACAAGTGGAATTTGACTGATAGAAAGGTCATGCTTGCCACTAACAGTCCATACAATTAAATAACTTTCAATGGACATGTTTCAGGTTTAAGTGACAACAGAAAATGCTGAATGAAAATAAATTATTTCTCGAGCCTCGATTGGTAAATTAATGTCATGTGGGTACAGAGCAAATAATAAATAGAAGATAAATCTATGAAGAAGGTTATATTATCTAGCTACCCCTTATGATATTTTCAATGGTAATTTTACTTCCCCTACCGTGTAATAATTTTGATAAAACTGTTACTTATTTTTTCTGATCGAAGGACAATAGGAATGAAAACCGGAAAAAAATTACATAAACTGAAACAAGCCAATTTTAGATTGACCCTCAAAGTAGAATTTTAAAAAACTAAACTCAGTAGTAGGGCCAACCATAGAGGCAAAGGCCTGATGTTTCCATATTTCATAGAAATAAAAAGGGTGCAATAGGGTGAGGTGAACCATAGGTTCCAGACATTTTTTCAAACTGGCACAAAACTTCCATTGCTTACTTCACAAGCTAGTATGGAAACATATATTAATTGGACCTTGTATATTCAGTGCGGCAATTAAAATACGACATATTGGATCCTCTTTTAATTGACCCACTGAAAAGATGAAAGATATTGCAGAAAAAAATAGTTTTTAACATTATTAAATAAAAAAGGACCATTTTCAACTTGAATTTTTTTTTAAAAACTACTGTCTGCAAAAACTAAAAATCAAAGTTATCATAACAAATTGATAAAAAATTAAAGATTCAGGAAATTAATTCCTTTACGTCATTGAAAAAAAATGAAGGGTCACCACACAATCATTAATGAAAAAAATATCAGTTTTTAAACCAACCTTCACAAAAATTTTATATGAAAATGTTAACCAACGTAATTAATACCTAAGTATTGCCTAACATTATAATGTTTCTTAAACATATAAATATTTAAAAATGTTGCCTAACATTAAAACTATTACATATATACTTAAATGAACCAATGTCTACTTACCAGCTGAGATTTCGAGACATCTGAAGACGGCTCCTTGTATGTTCTGTGATGGTCACTTTTACTCTTTGCCTTTTTCGCCTTTGATTCTAAGTATCTTTGCTTCAACAACAGAGTATCTTGTCTCTGTGTTTCGTATAATCCATTCGCTGCTTGCTCATACCGAGGCAAACAAGCATTTTGGTGCTGTCGGTAATGAGCAAATCTTCTCTTTAAACGTTCCACGACAGTCTGTCTTTTCGGTGGCAACACATCTCCCATGCTAATTAGAGTGTGAACTTTCATGAAGGTTAATGTAATTTTTGTATCCTAGGTTTGCCAGTAAAACACATTTTTGAAAAATATTTGATTTTGTTTCAATTAAATTCTTTTAATTAAACTTCAATTATTTAAAGCTATATCAGAATTTATTTGAAGAAATTTAAAATTTTATATTCAAAAAAGCTTTTTAAAAATATATATTTAGGGTACTTTTTACAAAAAAATTATTCAAAATCAGATCAGAAAAATAATCTTACTTTTAACCTATTTATTCATGGGGATTTTTCACAAAATACTAAATGGTCCAAATTATTTTAAGAAAACCTTTTAAACTTTTCATCTGCACGATCAACACAACCATTTAAATCCAAACTTCAAAAATAAGTCAACAAACAAATACACGTGCTTCCCTAACCAATACAACACAAATAACCAATACTTTTCCGTGTATTCAGATCGCACAAGTCAATGTCCGTTCAGGAGTTGTCAACCAATAGGCCGCGATGTCCGAGTCGTTGTTTGCCACCATTTTTAAAGACGGGCCTCCTCGAACGTCCAGATCACAAACCAAAACCATCAAAACTCCATATTCTTCGATCGAGTTTCCAACACCACCACCATAGAACACGCAATCATCTTCTGTCACATAAAATGTATTTCATTCATTTGGCACGATTACGGCACATGCGCCGAGGCAGTGACCAACATTAAAATCTTTTTCAGAAACACAAAAAAAAAAAAAATCGTCTGCTGATAACTTGCGACAACACAGAACTTTTCGGAAAAGTTTCAGATGATTTCAAAACACAACAATGCAGCTTCTATAACGTCCGTTGTTCGGAACCAACCAGACTTTTTGGTATGGGAGGGGGGTGGAGGGGGTATGATTAAACAAAAAATAAAAAAGAACTTTCAAAAGTTATGTTTACAACCTCGTGGCACGTCGAGGGAGTGGGAGGTAGGGTTGCTGGAAGCAGGAACTCGTCTGTCAAGGTTCGCTGGTTGGAGAAGGGTGGCACATTGGCGTAAATATCGCATTTGATACAAAATTTAAGTATGAAATATGGAAATTCGGCGCCAAATGAACAGCTGATTAGGGAAATATGTAACAGATGGGGGAGACATATTCATAATTTACTCGTCTCGTTTGTCCGTTGGATTAGAATTGGTTCCAAATTGGAAATTGGTATTTAAAAGAAGGTTATTTGTATAGTGAAATAATTTTGTTGAAAGAATTAGTTATTTCTACACTATATCCATGTAACATCATACTCGCACCTTAATTTTATGTGTGTGTTTCTTCAAATTAAATTAATATTTAATGAAAATAACAAATGTAAAAATTATGAAAAGTGTTATGCAAAGAAACAACAGTTTAAAAAAAAAAAAACAAGTATAACATATTTTGTTAAACGAGAAAAATTCAGTGACTTTATTTAAAACTAATTAAATTAATTCATTACACTAATTCAATCACATGTATTTAATTATTACATTAATTTTATGTATTTAATTATTGCGTTAATTTAATTATAAGTATTAATTTATGTAATAAAAACTGCTAACTAAAACACTAATTAAATTTTTAATCATCTTAAAGTGTTCGGAGTTTTTTCTAAATATTTTTTGGTCGCAATAAAAAGAGTATTAAAAGTTTACATTATTTTAAAAAGTATTTATATGAATAATAGATTCGTAGAACATTATATTTTTTTATTCATAAAAAATTATAGTAAATTGATTCATAAAAGTAATTAACAAATAACGTTAAAAAGGTTGAATTTTTTTTTAATGTTTTTAATAATCATGTGTAGTTCAGAAAAAAAATCTAAATTTTCTGACATTTCAATACTCAAAAAAAAATTTAAGAGTGCGGACAGACAGACGAACATAAAATCTAAAAGATAGGCCTCTAATTTCGTAAAATATAATTTTGAAAACATGATAGTACAACCTTTGCTTGGTCACGCTCTACTAAACTAAACCACTGACTGAGTTTAGTGAAGAGAAAATAAAGACAGAAACACACAGACGGTTGAAAATCTCCACGATGCCTAATAACCTAGATTGATTTTTATTACTTTTGATGATTATTATTACTTTAATTGAAAAGAAAAGGATAGCTGGGAGAAAGGAGGGTTGGGGTGTAGAGTACAGACGGATTCTCCTGAAAGACAATACCTACTTTCCATTTTATTAATTCTTCAGAATTAAAAATAAGAGGTTAAAGAAGGGTAAGGGGTAGATTAAAAAAAGAAAGTTTCAAAGGTCCAAAGGATTATTATAACTTCATTTCATTGACAAAAACATTTTGCTTTAATAACTTTGAAATGAATCGATTTTTAAATGGACATTTTTATCTATTAAGAGAACGCAGGTATACATGAATAAAGACAGAGCTACTGAGATACATAAACAAAAATGAGAATTTATTACATTTGTCCCTGTTTTGCCACTCATAACAAATTTATGTCTATCACTCAGTAGGGGGGAGCGGCTAAGGGGCTTTTACATCCCCACTCCCAAAAAAAGTTAAATGATCTTGCACCAGATAAATAAAATTTTAATGAATACATATGTATATTAAATGGATATAATTAAGTTGCTTCATTTATTAAAAGGGTTGAAAATAGGTCCTGATAGGATTAATAAAAATTTAAAAGGTGTGTGGGGGGGGGGGGGGGTCAAAAAAATTTCATAGAGGAAAGAAACTGGTAATAATAAAAATCGCAAATAAAACTTGGCTTACAAATAGGTATTTCGTCACTAAAAATATTGAAATTTATTGATTAATAGTCAAAACATTAGTATTTAACAAACAATAAATCTTATTTAATTAAATACACTGTTAGATTTAATAAAAACATTTAATTAAATTGTCATTTAAGTCGAACTACAACGCATCTTATCCGGGAGTCGAGCTAACCACCATTCATTCTATGACGACCATAATTTTTTTTTGTCTTAGATAACAATATAGAATGAATATAAAAGGAAAATTAAGAAATGAAATGTTTGCGTAAATTGTTTAGCTGATTTCGTCTGATTTCTGATTTTTATCTCGCGTCGAAGCGAAAGACTATATCGATACATTTTTGCTGGGTACTGCTGAAATTACATTTGTTTAGGATAATAAATAGTCGTTAATATTAATAATAACAAAATCTAGGATTATTTCAACTTTGACATTCGAAAGTTTTATGCATTCGCATACATTTAAAACATTAGTCATCATAAATAAAATAAATTAGTCAGATAAATTTTTGCACTAATATAACTCCATTTTTCGTTATAAATGAATTATATTTACTATCTATAACATGTAACACAATGAAAAAACAAAAATTACTAGTCCTATTAACATTTAAATAGATTTTTGAATGTGATAAACGCAACTTGCTATAATATTATGGTTTTAGAGTTATTTAAATTTTATAAATGGCAAGAATAAAAACAAGTTGCACTTAGAGAAATCATAAATAGAACACAGCGGACTAAAAGACCGCGTATTGAGGGTGAAACTGAAACACCTAATGAAATAGTGGAAATGCAAAAGACTGATGACTGGAATGAGTATGAGTACGTCACCTGAAACAAGTCAAAGGGGTTGTTTCACGTCGTGAATGAATGGCAACAGCTCAAGTGGTCTTGTTTTCATTTTCTTCTGGAATTAATTTTGTTTCGATATTCTCGAAAGTGAGTTTTCTTAGAATATTTTACTTACTAAATTTTTTAAATACCAACTTCTTGCTGTGGTGTTGGATGCTCAAATCATTTGTTGAAGAAAGCTTGCATAGAAAGAAAAGTTTATTTTTATCTTTGGCGCCTTTGCGGTCTTTCTGAGAGTGAAACCGAAACAACCAATGAAATAACAGGACACGGAAAAAAGAAAACAAGTGGTACATCATCTGAAACATTCCCATAAAGCATTTACAATCTAAATGTGTAAGCAACCAGAAAGTAGACATAAAAACAGACAATAAACACTTCTACTTCTACTAATTTGTGTTCTTGAAAAAAATGGCCGCCTCCATGAGATTTGTTCCGGCAATTTTCCGGTCTTTAAATTATATTTCTCGCAATTCTTTCCGTTCTTTCGCCGGCTGTACGAAATCATTTTCAATTAGTCATAGAAATGGTATATATTTTACATATTTCAATGGTTTTTATCAACACATTTGAAGTATACCGTATTAGCAGTTGCGTCATTCACAGACATGTGTTGATATGAATAAATCTTCAATGCGATTTTTAAGAGGGTTATCTACAAATATAACTGTTTTAACATGCAATAATTGTATTCATATTTGATTTGTATACCGAAATATATCCCAGTAGGATTCAAAGCACTACTTTTTACTGTGTACAAAATATCTACATTATAAACGTAATTCTGAGGCACATTGATAAATCACAGAAAAAAATTTGTTGCACAATATTCCAGATCAATTCCTTTATCCTTACTGGGGTTACATGACTAACGGATTCATGTGATGAAAGTCATATAATTCAAAGTACACATGAATTAGATTCGAATGATTTTCTTGGTGTTAAATTGCCCAATATCTAAGAAAATCCATAAAGTTATTAGGTATAAGAAACTTTAATCTTTAAGATTGAAATATTTATTGAAGACCCCTATGCGACATTTGTAGTCTGTCCAATTTCGTTCCATTTAAACCAATCAACAGAAAAGGCCATTTTTCCTAACACAAATTTTTATTAAGACTAGAACTGAACCTAATGTGCATCTGCACATTGAATGCCTGCAGGTAAAATCTAAACTATGCACAATTTTTTTTCTAAAAAACACAAAATTTAAATTATCTCCTGTAGTCACTACTATGTGATGCAACTGCAACTATGCAAATTGTTTTCTAATGTCTAAAATTGATTTGGGAAAAGACCATTTTGTTTCCAAAGAAAACAGAAGTAAACAAAGAGTAGACTTAAAAATATTGCAAATTTGTTCTTTTTAACAAACAACTTACTAGATTAAAAATATTTTTTTTTGTTAAGTTTTCGCTATTAATATTGGCAAAGAAAAAGACATGGAAAACTTGGCGATTTATTCCTTTTGTGGTAATAATTAAAATTTAACCAAACACAAAAGTAGGGAAATGTTCGACGGGGTATAAATAAGTCATAAATAAATTAAAAAAAACAGATATAACAGTATGTTGTATACATTTTAGATCAACTTTAGTCTGAAATTTGACAATGTATATAATATTTAATAGTTACCACAGGGCAGGATTTCTAAATAGGCTAAGTAGGCTGTAGACTAGAGGGGCGAATTTTTTGGGGCGGCAAATTTTACGACCAACTAAAGCGGCATTCGGCATTAAAAAATATTATAAAGATACGAATATTTTTAAGAAAGAAAACAAATAATTTATATTAATGCTTAAACCGTAAACGTATATATAGTACTAATATTTCGTAGCAAACATGGTCACTGGGAGGGCAAGTGCACCCCCTCCTCCCGGATTTCGAAGTTGAAAGAAAAATAGTAGAACAGTTAAAAAAAAATTTGCCTATTTCGCTTTCGATTTAGTGTGTAAAGGCACATAGATGATTCTAATATGTGTATCTATTTTAAACAGCACATACCATTCTATTTTGCAGCTAACCAGCTATTTCTTTCCCCAAAAAGGGAGAATATTGGGACTGGGGCGGCAAATCTTTAAATCCGGCTCTGAGTTACCAAAAGACTTTTCTTCATAACTATGAACTTTTTTCATGAAATCTATTTTTAATATTAGTAAATGGTTTGACTGAAATGAGTTTTCTGTTTAGTTGTTAGATTACACCAGTCAAGATCTTTGCATACCTGCAGTTCCCTACTTTCTCAACAAGAAGCAGCAGTTGATCCAGACTACCATACAATTATCAAAGATACAGAAAAATTTCATGGTAAATATGGACTAAACTAACTGTATATTTGTTTGCATTTTGGGTTGCACGAATGCTTCAATTATTTTATTTGGCCAAATTAAAACGTTATATTTAAAAACAGTTAATTCAGCAGATTTTATATTTCCTCTAAGTATTTAAAGCGAGAAAATAGTTTAAATTTGATAAGCATATAAAATATATCTTTTTAAACAACTTTAATTTTTAAACTGGCATTAATATTTTTAGTTACTATACTGTCTCTGATAGTTATTTTGTAGAGTTAATAAATAATCTAAAATTGTAAATTCAACAACTATTTTTAAGGGAATTTTTTTTTAACACACAGAATATTATAAAGAATCCTTAAATGCCACCCCTAATTATTAGCCAACTTTCTTCTAAATGTGCTGTTGTAATGATATACTATCTATTTTTAATTCTAGGAACAGCTGAAAAGTTGGAATTTCAAGCAGAAACAAGAATGTTGCTTGACATTGTGGCGAAATCCTTATATTCAGACAAAGAGGTATTGTATTTCATATCTGTTTGGAGAAGAGTAAAATAAAAATTATTAAATTAAGTGGCATGAATAGGATTTGGTTGCATGTTGATTACTGTATTATGTAGGGACTTTTTTAACATCGACTAGAAGTTTTAGTCGGAACAAAATTAAATAAGCAGTTTTGTTGCAAAATAAACAAAACTGTTAATTACAAAAACTATTTCATACAATCGTACTTAAACTATTTCTTAAAAAATGTGTGTAATTCTATTATAGTTATTATTTACCTACAACTGTTTTCTAACCGCTTACCTCATGGTAAATTAAAATTTAATAACTTTGTTTTTCAGGTATTTGTTCGAGAACTGATATCTAATGCTAGTGATGCTTTGGAAAAACTGAGACATGCTCAATTAAGCAGTGCTAGTAGTGGTGTAGCTATGGACAGCCCCCATGAAATACATATTGCTACAGACAAGCAAGCCAGGACCTTCACTATTCAGGTACCATAACATAATTATTTTGTTCCTCTTGTTGTTTAAAGAAAGTGGAATTGCTGTGTTTACTATTATCTAGCAAAATTTATATTATTTTTGTTTGTTGCTTACATGTAATTTTGTATTGTCAAATAACTTTTCAAACGTATATATATTTTTTTATAAAAATGGTTAACATTAATTTTTTTTGTTATAAGTTTTACAAATAGTATTGTCACTATGATTACATAAATATTTAGAACTTAGTACTAATTTTATTGTACAAGAAGTTAGCTTTTTTTAAAACTTGATTTCTTCTTACTTCTTAGATTATTTTGTAATTATATATAGAAATAAAGGAATAAATCAGCAAATTTACTTCTTTTTGATTTGCAGTATTTTTATATAACAGCTAATACCTAATTGAGTTTTCTTTGTTTAGGACACAGGCATCGGTATGACTAAAGAAGAAATGATTAGCAGTTTAGGTACTATTGCTAGATCTGGTTCCAAGGTAAGGATTTTTCATGGGATATTGCATTATTAATTAGTTTTTAATATACAATAATGATATTATAATTTATTAACTTTAATGTTAAATTAACCTATGATTTTTTAAAAAATAAAATTGAGTACATATTGCATGTAACTTTTAAAATTGTGTTATTTAACTGTGAACTTATTTCATTTAATGTTAATTAGATGAATGTGATTTAATAAAATCTGGCTAAACCATTAATTAATAATCTGGCTAAACCATTAATTAATAAGTTATATAATTTGCTGCTGCTAACAAAGCTGCTGATATTTCCGTTAAAACAAACATTCTCAAATGTCATAATTTGCAAAATGATTTTCAAAGCTTTTATTTCTATCCAATACAAATTAACACTGTTCACATGAATTGTTATTATAATAAAAATATTTTTCAGGCATTTTTAGAGGAATTGAAGAAAAACGAGACAACCAATTGTGCTGTGAACAAAATCATTGGACAGTTTGGAGTTGGATTCTATTCTACTTTTATGGTTGCCGATAAGGTTGAAGTGTATTCAATGTCCCAGGAGCCTGACTCAAAAGCATATAGATGGGTTTCTGATGGGTAAGCTATTTTTGTATTTGAACAAGTTCCTTAAAGCCTTAAAAAAATATAAATTTTTTTAAGAGGATAAGAATTTCCGAAAACGTAACTAACTTAACCAATGTTATATAGAAATTGGATAGGGTTCTTCATAAGTAACATCCACAATTTTTTAGCCTACTTTTCTTTTTTTAATTCTAAAGAATTTTTAAACAATGAAAAAGTAGGTATTGACATGCGGTCGATGTCCGTCCGTCTGTCCGTACCCCCCTTCCAAAATCGGTTCTATCAATCGGATCTTAAAAATTCTTTCATTGTTAGAAAGCTGTGACATCAGAGACCCAACTTTCATACTTTTTGTCCGCCTGTCTGTACGTCCAAACGGACATAAATCTACTATCTGTCGGCGAATTCCCCATTGAATCCCCATCAATACCTAAGCTTACCAACAAGTTCGGAAACAATAGGTAAAAAGTTGTAGATGCTAGTCATGGAAAACTGCTCAATTTCTCCATAGGTTAACTTTGGAGGAGTTAGATTCTTTTTTAGAAAACTTCTGTCCCCCTAAGGGATCCCAAAGTCCACTTAGTTTGTATGGAAAAAGCACCTTTATTTCAAACGCATAAAAAGATAATGATAATAGTTTTTTTAAAAAAAAATATTACCTAAACAGTCTTTTCAGTAGTGGAACTGACTCAAACTGAAGTATTTACTAACTTTATTTAAACACTTAAGTACACTTTAATTCTAAACAACCAAGCCAAAATCAGCTTCTTTCTGTCCATTTCTAAAAGCTGTTTCAAAACTTGGTTTAAAATATCTATTTTTTTCCTTTGTATTGCGTTTTTATCAGTTAGGGTTTCTATTTTAGTAAGATCATAGCATGTATTTGCGATTTTTAAATCTACATATTTTTAAGGTGTCATATAAATTGAGCTTGTTAACAAACAAAATAATTTTATTTGAAATCTATTCGAGAATTTTCGATGAGCAAATTTCATAGGTGTTAAAATTATTTGTTGTATTGTTTGTTTAGTTTTATTATGATTTTTTTCTAAAAAACTTTTAAGATATCTTCTCGAATGATTCAGGATTTAAAGACAATATAGTAATTTTGTTGGAAGTCCTATTTTTGTTAATGGAAAAAATGTCAACAAATTCAAGAAGTATCATATCAGATTATTGAGCGTTTTTAAATTATGTTTAATTGTTATTTAATTATTTGTATATGATCTAAATTTAGCTTGAACAATTATATATTATAATTTATCTAATTTAAACATAACAGAAATGTTTGCGACCTGATCAAATTTTATTTCGTGTTAACAAAAGACAGTTGATTATTAAAAGATAAGTCTTTGGTTCATTTACTTGATGCTTTTTTTTAGGGGAGAAAAACATTAATTAAAAATGAATTCACTTCTCGGAACTGACATTTCAAAGAACTTGTTTAACAAAATTCTATAATCTATTTGAATGTACACATTCTAAAACTATTTTCTGTCCTATTATTGTTGGTCACTTACTTCAATTTCACAATCATTCTAATTCATTATAGGCATTTTAAAATAATTGAGTTTTTGATGATAGTTAGCCTTGGTTGTATCGTTTGCCAACTTTACTCAAGCGTTGATGAGATCAAGCATTAAAGTGTTTCGCCTTTGGGCAGAAATCTGACTTTTTAAATACAAATTTTATTCGCTGTTTGTGAGATCGTGCATTTTCAGAGAACTTGATCTGGTTGTCAGACTTGGTCTGAACTTGAGCTACAAAAGTAACAAGATTCTCTTCCGATCACGCAGAGCCAAAGAACTGTCAATCATTCTGATGCAGTGTGACGTTATCGGTAGATTTCTTTAAAATTACTAGGCAGCAAAATAAGTAAATCAGGAAGCATTATTGGACTCCTCTTTTAATGGGAGATTGCACTGCACTGGCTGGCCGAGATTTGACGACATCTTAGTATAATCTAATCTGAATTCATCTTCCCATTTTGATTAAATTTAGTATTTTCATTATTAGAATCCTATGTGTGCATTTTCTAGGAATTAACTAACAACATTTTTAAATTGGCGTGCACACCTTGATGATGTTAGTGCAATATATTTTTATTTTAGAGTTCAGCCGTTTTGATTAGCTTGCACTTCCATGCCTGTGAAATCCAACAAATAATATCTATTTTTAAACAATCATTTACACTATTCAGAAAATATCTTCAACTTTGCGCATGATACTTGAGAAGCTTCATGCGATAAACAACATAGATTTAAGTTTGTGTTGTGTGCCATTCTGACAGACATCTATTCTTGAGCCCCACCGTAACATGTAAATTTGTACTAATAAATTATTTGCAACAATAATCTTCTTTATTTACTTCATGAATAATTTACACTGCTTATTACTTATCCTAAACCAAATTAATATGTTTCATTCCAACCACCCAGGCCGTCTGGCTGATGGACCCCAAAGAAACCACTCCAGAAATGCACAACGAGTTCTTCCGTTACATTGCCAATTCCTATGACCTCCCCAGATACACCATGCACTACAAGACCGACTCTCCCCTTAACCTTCGATGCCTGTTGTACGTGCCAGAGGGGAAGCCAGGCATGTTTGAAATGAGCCGAGATGTGGAGGTGGGAGTTGCTCTGTATAGCCAGCGAGTGTTGATTAGGAGCAAGGCGGATATATTGCCCAAGTGGCTGAGGTTTGTTAGAGGTAGGTTGAGTTTGGATGATTGTGTGTATTACTTGCATGCCTGGCATTTTAATTAATATATAATTGAAATGCCAGGATTAATATTAATATATAATTATATTGTGAATTGCTGGATCGACATTTATTATTTTAAAACTATTTTGATTACAAGATTTGTATTCTCACATGTATACATGATTTGTACGGATTTTAGAAACAAAATTTTTCTTAAACCTCCTTAAAAGGCATATATTTCCATTTTCATGCCTTTAATCCATGTTAATATAATTTTTGCTTGCAGTGTTTGTAGCTAAGTAATGCACCTTCAGCAGAATTATAAATATGTTTCACATGTCTTAATTTTTAAGTCTAAATATTTTAAGTAGATTACAATCACTGCAGCTTTATTTTATTTGTTTAAAAATTAGTTGTTTCTTAAAATGTATTCAGAATTGACCTTACATTTTATGCTGGCGTAAATTCCAAAAGTAAAAGGAATTTACGTTTTTTTTTTCATTTATCTTTATCTCCTCTCCATTTTTCGTTTAATCAATTAAATTCCGGGATAATGTTTTGTTAGTATTTTTTTAATTCTTTAAATGCAATTTGGCTATTAAAGGGGATTTTGCTATTAGTGGAGTTGTATTGGCTAAAAATAAATTAGTTATTTCTTTTTCAATATTTTTAATCACCATTATAGTTTAGTTTTCTATTTAATAGTCGTTTTTTCTGTTAAAAAGTTTTTTTGTACCGTATATTTAATATCGCAATAGGCTTAATCTATTGAAGATTATAATTTTTAGTTGTATTTTTTAATGATATTTCTAATAAAAAAAAATCACCTGTTTTAAATAGGGGTTGTTGATAGTGAAGATATTCCACTCAATCTTAGTCGGGAACTTCTCCAAGACAGTGCATTGATAAGGTAATGTTTTTTTTTATTTTATTCTTCATACTTTAATAATTCCTTAAGTATTTCACCCCTCTTCAGATGGCTTATATTTAATTTAAATTTACAGAAAAATTTCCACTATGATCACAAACAAGATGCTTCGATTTTTGCTCGATCAAATGAAAAAGGAAACGGACAAGTATGAAAAGTTCCATGAAGATTATGGCATATTTTTAAAAGAGGGAATTTTGTCCACAAATGAACAAGTTACAAAGGTAACCCTACACATTCTTTAGAATAACTTTAAAAGTGTGTATTACATTAAAATTTTTGTATTCTGATGTATACAGGGTTTGTACAGTTCTTCGAAACTCTTTAAAAAATTATACTTTTAAGCTCTTTAAACGGCATAAATTTGTATAAATGGCTTAAAAAATTCTTTAATTTTTGCTTGTTGTGTTTGTAGCTAAGTATGGGCTTGTTTCAACACTTTGTCAAAGAAAACAAAACAACCAATGAAATCACAGTTCAGAGCATGTGATGTTATAAAAAACCAATGAGCTGGTTTTAACACTTTGTCAAAGAAAACAAAACAACCAATGATATGGCAGCATAGAGAGCGTGACATCATAAGAAATATTCCCATTGTACTTTCAACAAAATACAAATGTTTTGTATATGTACTTCTTATATATTGTTTAAGTCTAAACATTTTAAGTTGATTACAATTGCTGAAGCTTTGTTTTGAAAAATTAATTTATTCTCATAATGTATTCAGAATTGACCTTATACATACTTTTATAAACATTATTAGTAGAAAAGGGTTATATGAATTAAATTTTTTTTCATATTGGACCAGGAATGTGTCCTTTTTTCCAATTTGGTCAAGTTTCTTGAAATGCATTGTCTCTGAACCTTGTATATATAAATTTTCTAGGAGGATATTTCAAAACTACTTCTGTTCGAATCGTCACTTCAACCTGAGAATAAGAAAGTTAGCTTGGCAGACTATGTAGGCAGGATGAAAGAAGGACAGAAAGACATATATTTCTTAGCTGCTCCAAGGTAACTTTTTTTACATAATACTTTTCTGTTTTCTATCTTAACCCTTTCACTTCTAATTTCTTGAGTAAGAGCCTATAGACCAGGCTAGCAAAGCTGTTGCTGCATCTGTTTACTGTGGAGTGGACAACATATGCAGTACGTCCAGATCGTTAATGATCGAATTGAGTATGCTGTGTATGTCTTAGTTGTGAAGGTTTTAACAATTAATGGAATTGTGGTTACAAAAATAGTTGAAACTGTCAACTAGATTTTGCTTCATGAAGCATTTTGAAAAAAATAAAAGTTGCAGTTTCAATTAATTAAGCAATAAAACAAATCGCTAGATTTTTCTACACTAGCATTATTTATCCCTTTTTTTATTAAATTCTTCAATTTCATATGTATAAATAATACGATTCACTGAATAAAAATTATGAAAGCAAAATGTATCAGAAAAAGACACATATGTTTATTATGTATATTTTTCTTCATAGCCGCCACTTAGCTGAAATGTCTCCCTATTACGAGGCTGTAAAGCAAAAAGATGTAGAGGTCCTGTTCTGCTATGAGCCTTATGATGAGCTGGTTCTCTTCCAATTGAGGCAATTTGATTTCAAGAACATTATCTCTGTAGAAAAAGAGATGCGTCGGGAGAAAGAAGATGCTTCAGTGGATGACCTTGGTTAGTAACTTTTAAATATGTAAAGGTTTTGTCAATGGTTGGAAGGTTACTTTTAAAAATTAACTCTGTTACAGTTACTCGATGGGAAAAGTAACTAGTTAAGTTACAATTACTCAATACACAGAGTAACTAATTAGTTACTTTTAGAAATTTCAAATTATGAGAAAATTGCAATTTAACCTCTCTACTGTTTTAAAAAAAGAACCAAGATTAAAGAAACATAAGCATAAACAAAAACAAAACACTACAATTAGAATTATCATTTTTTTTTTTTTTTTGATTTTAAAGGAGTTGCATCTCACAATTGGCATCCACCAGCCTTCGGATAGTAACAGAAAAGGAACTAAATGTTTCGTTACTTTGTTACCGCTAAAAGTAAATAGGTTAAAGTTATTTTCTGAAAAATCTAAAGGCGTTACTTGGCATTACCTAATAAACTGTTACATGTAACATGTTACTCTGATTCCTGGATTTTGTATATACTATGACACAGGTCCAGGATTCTAATCTTGGATTGAACAAAGTTTGTTCAGCCTTGCAATAGATTCATAAAATTAAGACCAGGGTAGCTTGAGAACTAAACAATGGGAGTTCCCCATTAATTTGATAAAATAAATGAAATATCTGCTGTAATGCACCCCTTTGATTTAAGCCGAAAGGTACACCACTGAGTTTAGTTGTTTTTCTATGCATAGCAGTGATTATGTCATTTAAAATTTATATGCAGTGACAGCTAAAATTTAACATAGTCCTTAAAATCATTTGGGAATTTCGTTTTTGATTAAAATTTTATTTTGCATGTGTTAAACTATACTCAAAATAATTTATTTAACTAGGAGAAAATGCTTTACCTAAAGATGCTGCGGAGGGATTAATTAAGTGGCTGAATTCCACCTTAGGATCTAAAGTTCATAAAATTATAGTGAGTATGATTATTACTTTGACTTAGTAAATGAGACCGGCCAACACTGAAAACACTTTCTAAGAACTATTTTATTTAATCTGTGCTAATGTGCCCCAGGCCTTTCCCGACAACACAAGCAAAATTTAAGGATAGTGTTTAATGCTAGCTTTTAAAATAGATAATTATTTCTCTTATTAGTGAATATTATAATGAATAAAAAAAAATTGTGTGTTTAAATATGCGAACTTTTGTTTAATACTACTTCCACCCTGTAAGATTTTTGCAATTTATAATTTTTTTTCTGCACATTAAACTTCTTTAAATTTAAGAAAAGTTTTATTTTGATATGAATGAAAAAGCATATTTTACATATACATATAGTTTTCTAATTCTCGAAATTGTTTTTTATTAGCATCCAATTTTGTTACTAGAATCTAAACTATTTTGTGAATATTCAATATCATTTTGTACCATATTTTATTTTTAGGTGCGATTCGGTGATTTCTAAATTGTAGACATTTGTTTTTATCAAAAAAAAAATTATGATTTTGATGCAAAAATTAAAAGAATTTTTTTTAGGTAACTAAAAGGTTGTCCACTCATCCTTGTCTAATATCTGTTGAAGAAATGTCTGCAGCTCGTCACTATGTGAGGACTACACTTCAAACTATGACTGAGGAGCAGCGATACAAGATCCTTGAACCTACATTAGAGCTCAATTTAAGGTTAGAAGGAAGGTTCATTTGTATAAATTGAAGTTGATTGATATTTTACAGTATTGACAGTACAGTGAACACCCTCTTAACCGGCTTAAATGGGACCGAGGGTAAGCCGGTTTTACGAAAATCCGGTTAAACCGGAGAAATTAAATAAATTGAAATTTAGATGTTTATTTGATTGCACTTTTGTTTATTGATGGTATGTATTATCATTAGTATTTTACATTTTTGATGACATACCTTAAAAAACCGACTGCTCTCACCAACACCAAAAGACAAAGCAATTGATTTCAAACTTTTCCCCTTATCAATCCTTTTTAGGGCATCTAATCGCGATTCCATACAGAGTACTACACGCTTTCTTTTCTCACTTTTCGCCATTTTGAGAAAAAATCAACTTTTAAACGCTGACTGAGAACCTTCCTTTCCTATCCAGTATCCACCCCTCACTAATAGATTGAGAAGGTCCGACCAATCGCCACAATCCTACAAGGACAACAATCGTCACAGGTCCCTTCAAAATCCTCCCTTTCAACCCCTCGCTAATTCATTTTAACGTCCGGTCGATCCCCACAGCCTTCTAAGGTAAACAAGTCTCTCCCCCCCCCCATTCTCCCCAACAAACCACACGTTTGAAACATGTGCGACACCAAAAACCGATTGAAATAACCAAAAACTTGTATTTTTAATTTAAGGGTGGAAAATTTTCAGCCCGGTTAAAGCGGAGATCCGGTTAAACGGAGGCCGGTTAAGAGGGAGTCTACTGTACTTATAAATTTAAATGCTCCAATTTCAAGTTAATTTTAAAAAAAAGATTTTCTATTATAGTGTATTTGATTACAAGTATGGTTATTTACCAATTATTATTTTAGAAATTATATTAATTTAGTAATGGTAATATTCATAAAAATATGAGTTGCATTTTTAAAAAAATATATTATCTTTTACTTATTTCTATATTTATTTACCAAGTCAAACTTGTTTTTTCAGTCACCCTATAATCAAAAAGCTGAGCTTATTACAAGATAGCAATCCTAAACTAGCTGAACTATTGGCGCACCAGGTAAATATTTAAAATGTTAATTGCTTTTGTTATTTATGTGTATTTAATAGGAGAGAAAATTACTGAAACTATAAACTTTGTAATACATGTTTTAAATTGTTATCATTTTTAACTATGTACAATGATTTTGCTAGACAGTTTATAATGAAATTTATTCAATTATAATTCGAAGATCTATTTTATCTTTGAATACTTTTTCTCTGCTTGTTATGACATTTTATCTCAGTTTTAAAACAGTGTAATTTAACTTTTTCAATACTATAAAGGGGCAATCTGAATGCTAATTTCTTACAATTTTAGAAAAGGGCAAAAATGAAAAAAATTTCTGTATTGTTTGTTGTAAATTTTAATTGTAATATAAAACAAAAGTCTATATTTAAAAAAAATTAATTCAATGTGCTTTTTATAATAAATTATCTTTTCATATTCAGGTATTTGATACTGCTATGGTTTCTGCTGGTCTAGTTGATGATCCTCGTAAAGTCACCAGCAATCTCAACGAACTCCTAGCCTTGTTATTAGAAAAGCATTAAAACTTTCATTGGAATGATGTAAATATAAATTAGGCCATTTGTCAACATTTAACTAACCAAAAGTATCATCAGTAGTTGAATAAGCTGTTTATTTTTTTTGTGAATAAATCTTTTTTCTTGAAAATTCTATTTTCTTTGTAAACTATGTTTCTTCATATTTGCAATTTAGTAGAAAACTGGTGCTGGTTTTACTTTTGTCTTAGCTAAAATTCAAACCGTTAATTGGTTCTGAGAGACAGTCTGTCATAAACTGGGAACAAGTAATTGGACACATGCATGTATATGTTACTCAAGTTAATATATAGAGAAGTTCAACACTTGTTCATAAAAATTAAGCTTACTAAAACCCCCAAAAATTTAAACTATTGTATTTATACAGGCTTTTGTACAAGTTTAATCCAAGCAACAGATTTTTTTTATTGGTAGTACAGTCGAACCTCGTTAACGCTAACTCGCTTAACACGAAATTTCATTTAAGAGAAACTGAAAACAAATCCCCGGCTTACAAAGGTTTAAACTAATGCTAAAAAATCTATTAAAGTGAAATAGCTTTCGTCGAAATCCCGCTTAACCCAAACAGAAAATTCAGTACTTGACTTTTTTTCTTAGTATTTCAAAGAACAAATTAAACAAAACATTTATATAAAAAAGCGGAAAACGAACATTATAAGAAAAAATTGTCTTCTGGTTCTGAGAAAATCACGAGATCTCTCATGATTCATCAGTTTAAATCCGATTGCTGTTCCTTAAAAAAATTCCTAATTCTTTTATAGTAGTATACATGCATTATTAGTGTATTACATTATACAATTGAAAATATTTTTAAATTTTATTTTTTTTAAAACTATTCACGGGTTCAATGTAAAAAAGAATTCCTGGCGGTTAACACGAAATATTTCGGCGTTTCCTTTAACAGTATTTGACTAGTATTTTCTTCTGCCTATTAATACCATTTTGGTAGGCCCTTTATGTACCAAGATTTTTTTTTTTTAAATACCTAATTTTAGCAGTCTAACCATTCATTTTTGTAAGTCAAGGGAGAATGAAATGATGCAAGTAAAATTTCACACAAATAACTTGATTTGTTGCATTAAATGCTAATGAACAAAAGTTCAAATTTTTTTTTAAATGTATAACTAATAAATACCAATACATTAACTACAAAAATGTATTTTAAAAAGACATTTTATTCAACATTATAAATTAACAAATTATCAGGTCATTTAATACAAAGTAAATTGTAAATTCCTTACAATGCTGTCACAAATTGAGATTCACATCCATTTAAATAGAAAATTCCATTTTCAAACACATTTTGATTTGACTACATCAGCAAAAAAAAAATTTGGCAAATATTATATGGGTAATATTTTTACAAAGATCTTCATTTTGTAAAATTCCATTAAAAGCAGTACATAGATAAAAATTGAAAAACTTCCAAAGTTTTAAATACATAGTAAAGATTTTTATATCATTGATTAGAGGCACACTGGGAAAAAAATGCACTGGCGGCACTGACTACAATACATGGCACACTTAAAAATAAAACTGCAAGCAAAGGTGATCGACTCAGTAGCAATCGTTGCTCCAAGATTCATCGTCAGAATGCCCTTTTGGCATATAAGTGGAAGGCACTGGGATTCCAGATCTAAAGTATGCATTACATTTATTAATACTTTTAACAAATTAAAAGCAATATTTTTTTTTTGTTTTACAAAATGCAGACTACGAGAAAAAAAAGACTACAATAATTATTTTGAGAAAAAAACTACCCTCCCAAGGAAGAATTATTTACCATATACACAGGAAATAAATAATTTTACAAATGATCAGAACTTATAGTTGAGATATTTTATGCCAAAATTTTTAAATACATTTGTAAATTTGTTTTATATACTTGGGGTGACAATATTGTTGAATGATTATATTCTCAAGTTGTATACAGATGAACATTTCCATAAAAACTAATGAATTTTTTAGTGAAAGAAGTAAAGCCATTATAAGTTACTTGAAAAAAAAAATTAGTATAAATTTAATAGGAAAAAACTTAAGTTATAAATGCACGGCATTAAGTATGGAGGAAAAGACTGTGACGGAAGATGTGATACGGAAAATCATGAAGAAAGAGAAAGTAGTAAGAGGCGTCATAGCTTAAACAGAATGCAACCGGAAATAACTGTAATTGGTAAATTTCAGTTAGCTGCTCTAGCAAATGCTGCAGATGTAGTTCAGTACAACCCGAGAAACGAATTACAATGCATTGAACCTCTGAAAAAATTTAGCCACAAACTTTAAAAAGCATATCACCACAAATTATTGTAATAGATTGAACTTACCTTGAGGCAGGACCCGGACTAGGTATCCTCGACTGAACCTTGAACCCTCTCAGTTCCTCGTGGCGAGGCGAAGCAGGACTATTCCCACACTTTGGAGAACGGTTATGCATAGTAGTCAAGGGAAGCCGCCTGAAAAAATCGTATTGTTCCATATAAAAAAACTTAATTTACAGAATGTTATTGAATTTAAACTGTTTTTTAATTTTATTGTTTTTAAAACTTTTGTATCTGATTAAAGATTTGGTGCAACTGAAGATTGACTGGTTAGACGGTGACACATAGTTGTGAAGGAGTTACAAAAAATGCATTTATAGATTACAGTGCCCATGAGAAATAAAAATGTGCCAATACGGTAGCACTGGGCTCAACCCGCTTGGCAAGTTTCTTTTTGTTCTTAACAATTTTGGGTTTGCATTTTTTAATGATTGAATAAAATAGTAGGCTCGATAGTTTTTATAAAAAAATAATTAAATAAAACATTTATGTTTTTTAACTAAATAAGAAAGAAACCAAGTCTCTCTAATTAAAAAACCTCAAATTCCTAAAGGAACATGTCAAGGAAAATAATTAAATAAAACATTTATGTTTTTTTAACTAAATAAGAAAGAAACCAAGTCTTTCTAATTAAAAAACCTCAAATTCCTAAAGGAACATGTCAAGGATTTTTTTAAAAGTAAACATCTTGAAATATCAGAATCTTGTAACTGTGTCCAATCAAAATTATTTATACACTTTCTTATTGAGGACTCTTTATCACAAACATACCTCATTAATCGACAAATGTAGTGTTGCTGAATATATTACAATAACCAGTGTCCACCAAAAGGTACCTCAAGGTGAAGACTACAGGGTTGCCACACTTTTTGATAAAAAAAATCAAGGACTATTTAAGGACTTTTCAAGGATATATTTCTCCATTTTCAAGGACTGTATATTCGAACATGACAACGCCTAAATTTCAAGATAGTTTTTGAAAATTCATTAAGAAAACGAATAAGAGCTCTCTAACTTTCAAATGAACTTCAATATGTGTTATAAAATAACCATTTAGTTATTAAAAAATCCATCTAAACTCACTTGCTCTGCCTTCTTGGATTATACATAAACAATAAATCAAAAAGTAAAATAGGAACTGATTTACATTGAAAAAGTGTTTTTAATGAAGCCAAAATTAACATTTGCCATAGCCTTAGAAGTTGACATTTGAAGACTTCTGTTTATATTTGACGACACAATTAAAGAAAACACAACCAAGTTATCTCTAAGCACAGAGTAATGGAATCGGAAGGGACAAAGGAAAAAATTGTCACTTCCAGATAAATTAGTTGGACTAAAAAATTAAGTACTTTTCAAGGTTGAAAATGTTTTTCAAGCACTTTCAAGACCTTGAAAATCGAAGTTTCTTTTTCAAGCACTAACCAAGGTTTTCAAGAACTGTGGCAACCCTGAGACTAAGTTGCTTCGGCTTATATACTACAATATGGCTCTCAGTTCTGGGGAATATGCCGAGTCTGCAAAGGCTTGAGCGCCAATATTGCAGCCTTATTGAAAAAAATATATATACTACCATATTTGTTGTGTTGTTTCTTATTCCACTTGGTCTAGATCAAGTCTAGACCAAGTCCAAAAGGCCGTTCACCCACAAAAAGATATTTGTTGTAATCTAGATTACTGGTATTAACACAGTAGTAAACCAGAGCTATCTAGCGTGGATGTTATCTGACGTTGTGTGTGCATATGCTGTGGATAACAACATGAAATACTAGCAAAAATTATTGTTTTTAAAAACATTATCCACAAACCCTGTTCTAGACGGCGACTGAGAAGCATTCCTCTGCTGATAACCGCTTCCTGTAGGGCTCATCAATTCATTCCTCCACGTCTTGGTCGGACTAGGCAACACCGGAGATGAAATTCCTCGGCTTCTCTGGTACAGAGTTGGAGAAGACAATGGGGAAAGGTTCCTAGGGTTATTGCAAGGGGCCGATTCTCTTCGGGATAGGCTAGGGCTGTTTTTAGGGTTAGGGAGGAATGAGGTTGATTCTCGGCGAGGGGAGGGAGTGTTTGGGGTTTTCCGGTTGCAGGAGTTGCTTCTGGATTGCAACCGGTAGGAGGATGGGAGGGTTCGAGATTCGAAGTTGTCTTTGTAGGGGGACGAGAGTTTCGGACGTTGATCGTAGGTGGGAGACTGGAAATAAAGCAGTTTTTGGATTAGTGATGGTTATTGAAAATAAAGCATAAAAGAAATAATACTAATGAGTGGACATTGTAAATTAGTTAATTCATACGAGGGTGTATCATCAGAATGAGTTAGTTTGCTATTGGAATATTAGAAGGTTCTAGTTGCAAAACTCACATATTCCAAAGTATAACTAAGGTAGGGTTCATTGGTGACTTTTGACCATCGTAAATTCAATGTACAAAGTCGTTAATGTATGGACTGGACATTATATCTTAGTTATATTTACAAAATGTAAGTTTTGCAATTAGACCCTTCATTTGTTATTTGCTTACATTAAAAAAAATGGTAGAAAAAGTGACTGCTTGACAGGAAAGCAGAAAATACTATTTTATGTATTTTTAACACATCAATCATTATATTTTTAAATGTTAAGAATCTAAATTTTTTATCCCCGAATTTTTAATTTTTTGAACTTTAACAATTTGAAGTACACTTAACTGGATCTAAGAATCTGAGAATGCTATTTTGATTCAGCATATAATTTTTTCTTAATACTTAATATTAGTTTCTGAAATATTTAAACTACTTCTTCCTATCCACATAGCTTTATCCCTGTAAATGTTAAAAAGTAAAAATATCTTTAAAAAATAATAAAATACACATACGTCAGATCCTGTTGTGTTCAGTGGCAATCGTGATGGATGTATTGGAAGTGGAAAAGGCAGTCTATCTGTCTGCTTTTTTGATTTCTTTGACCTGAGACTGTAATATCCAGGATTGATGTTTGGAAGACTTCCACGGTGGTGAGTATCTGCAATAAAAAATTATCTTTTAAAAAAAATCGATTCCTTGCATTCAGCATTTAAACCGCTTATCCTTAACAAAACTTAAAAAATACATTGGAAGCTAAATAACTAAAATACACTGACAGTAAAAAAAGCATTATGCTCTACCAGGTTCTTTAAAAAAAATTCCTATTTACCTTGTGCATTTATTAAAGAAGATGATGAGCCATATCCATTTATCCTTTTCATTTTATGCATAGGAACTATGTTATAGTCATTTTCTTCAAACTTTCCATTGCATAGGTTAAGAGCTACAATTAGAGACAATGATAAATATAGAGTTAAAAATACACATTTAAACAAAGTTTTTTTTTAAAGAAATATATTATAAAAGTAAGGAACACGTACCTTCAACCGAAAGTGGTTTGCAAAGATTAGAATTTTGCAAAAGAAACTGGTTTTTGTCAAACCCTTTCTTTTCTAAAATAAGAAATAACATAGGTCTCAATCTATATTAAGAAAAAAATGGCATATATAAGGCTTTTAAAGGCATAATGTCCTTTTCCAAAGAAATTAATATGCAAATAAGTACATAGTTTAATAAAAGTATCCTTACAATTATCTAAAATATCATTATGACTTTCTACTGTAATTAGTTACTTGTAAAGATTTTTTTAAAAAAATATTATTGCTTTGTTTGAGATGTTTTTTTAAAAAAATTATTTTAAATATAATCAAAAAGAATCAATACATGTTTGTACAACAGGTTTTAGATATTTAATGCTTTGATTTTTATTAAATTATGAAATATTTTTTTAATACTATTACCTGTTAGACATTATTCATTAGACAAAGAAATTCAAACGATTAATTTGGACATCAAAATATAAAATGAAAGTATCAAATGAAATTACGTATATTGATTTTGGAAAGTTTCAAAGAATTATCTGTAAAACCTCAAGGGCTCTGAAGTTTGAAAATCACAATAAGGAAAAATCTATGAAACTACATTTTTATATTAATGCATGAAATATAAACAAATTAAACATAAATATATACCTGTTTTATCTAATGTCAAGAAACGACAAGTGCTTTGTCTCAAACCTAAAAAAAATATTTAACTAATTATTAATTTCTGAAGTGTAAGTCGAACAACAATAAAGACTACATAAAATAAAAATTATGCTCACTTTCTTCTTGTAGTTTTGCAATTTTGTGCAGATCTACAACATCAAGGACTTCATTTTCCTTTCCCTTAGTTGAGTTTAAATCCGGTGCTTTCTTTGGCACTTCAGCTCTTTGTTGCTCGATTAATGAAGGTCTAGAAGTTTCCGATTTGGTCACAAATGAAGCTTTGTCTATGACTGGTTGGTCTATAAAAAGAAGGAAAATGATAGAATCTTAATCTCAAATTAAGTTGTTTTTATGAAATATTGCATAACTAAAAGTAATAGCATTTTAAATTATGTTTTACAGGTGTATGTGCAATTATCTATTTAGTTACAGTCTTCTATCGTATGGTAAGTAAAATCTACAGACAAAACTAGAAACTAAGCCCTCCATCCCTGATCATCAGGGATAAGGTCATCAGTGATGATGACATATTATCAGTGATGATCTGTATATGTGATCTGGGTTGAGCCCTGTATATGTCATCATCAGGGATGATGACATATACAGGGCTCAACCCAGATGAGTGATCCTCAAAATATGTTATAACTTGTAGTTATTATTTAACAAAAAAAATCAAAATTTAACTTAATCACTTTTGTTATCACATTTAAAAAAAATATAATATTTTCTGTGTCTTAGTCTCTTTCTTCTAGTGGGGGATATGAATAATAGGTTGGAAAGAAAGGGTGGTTAGTGGAACCCAGAAGGGTAGAAGAAAGGGATATGTTTACTTTGAAACAGGCCCAGTTTGAGTACAAAGGACAGGTTGAAATTGACACATTTTTAAAGATTGCTATCTCCTGCCACTTGCAACTAATAGTATAACTTAAAATATGGAGAAAAGAAAAAAATATCAAGGAAAGGAAATTTAAGTTCACTACAAGCGAACTCTCCTTTTCTAAGTAGTTCACTGTATCCATATAAAATAACATTAGTTAAATAGGAGTTCGGAAGGGACCACTAAAAAGGTTCATTACAAGCGAGGGTTCACTATATCCCAGGTTCACTTTAGAGGGGTTCGACTGTGGTATGAACTAACACTCTACACCATTCTATATATTTATATTATATAAGAACCTAAATAACACTTTTTAAAACATAATATAAAAAATAAAACATGCTACATGTAATATGTTATAAAAATACAACTTCAATCATTATGATAAAAACTCAATGCAAAAAAAAATATTTGATCTTACCGTTGATCTTTTTATTCTTTTCTTCATTTGCCTTCCTTTCTTCTTCTAATTCTAGAATTGTTATAATTATTTATAAGAAATCACGCTAAAGTTTTGTTCAAACATTAAAAGCAAAATAAACTAATATCTTTATCTTAACAAATATCTTTAAAAAAACTTATCTTGACGCTATTTCTAGCCTCCATTAGGTGCATTAACACAACTAGGTAGGCCTCGTCTTTAGAACCATGGTCAAGTGATAAGGTTGACATTTGAGTTGGCACCCAACAGAAATTCGAAAAACATTGTAGGTCAACTCTATCAGGACTTTGCAATCCCAGATTTAACAAGCACATCTGATTGAGCCCGCAATGATTAGAATTGAGGATTTTTCTACTATTTTCCAGAACATATCAGTAGTTCGGATCAGATTTACTGTACGGTCCCCCTTGGCGCGATTTTTTCGGATTTGGCGATAAATAATTTTTTCTGGCAACCTGTCTGACTTAAACTGAAGATTCGAATTCTGACTTCGCACCGATGACGATTTCCGGCAACCCTATCGGACCGTTGGTTGAGTTTTCATAAGAAATATTCCCATACGAATTTTTCTTTGAATCGTGGTTTTTAAAAAAAAGTCGCCAAAATACTGGACTTTTGGCGCGATTTTGGAAAGTTTGCCAAGGGGGACCGTACAGTAAATCTCTACCCAGTAGTTCAACAAGTTCATCATCATTGCAATCATTATTCGTCTCCAGAAAAATAATTATGGACTTAAGTCAATTCTCATGCACAATAAGTTTAAATTTCTGTATAATTAATATTTAACACACATTTAATATATTTTACATATTTCTAAAAATACTTACTCAGCAATTGCAGCTGATTGAGTTTGCTGACAAGTGCGGTTTTCGTAATGGTCAGCATGGTCTTGTCTTCTCTTGGGGTGTCATCATTTTGACCCTGCTTTGATGCATCCAGATTTTTATAGCTGATGGTATTTTTTCGGAGACTTATATAGCCTAAAATACAAGCATTTTGTTAATTGTATATGACATATTATAACTTAACCCGCTCAAAATTAATTTTATATATTACCCCACTAAACTTAATAACTTAAATTATCTTTTTCATATACGCCTAGATCAATCGTTCCCATAGAAACTGTTAAGTCATAACATTTTAAAGTTGATGTGTTCAAACTTTCTCATAACTCTGATTGGTCAGTGGAGCAGAGTTTGAGATTTTTCGCCATTTTTGTAGGCATTTGGTCAGATCTCTCAGTCGACTGCAGACGACAAATCAACCTTCTCCTGATGAATAGCTCTTAAATAAAAGATCTTTAATTACTCCGAAGTTTCCCTGTCGACTTATTTTACATATATTACACTTTTTATAACATAATTTAAATGAGTTGTGGGTTATAGGGCTTGATGAACTAAAAATCTACTATTGTCCATCACCCATGGAATCATAACACAGTGAAATAACTAAGGTTGGAAAACACATTTTTACAGTTAAAATAGTTTTTTTTATGGTACACGGAATCATTTACAATGCGTTTAATGAATAGAAGTAAACAGAGAAGGCTTAATATATTTTAAAAAATCGTGACTGTAGTGTTTTAAAAAGAAAGATATCAAACATTATAGTGAACTACTAGTAGAGATTACACCAATATAGATATCTATATAGAATTTAAAAAAAAACCTAATTAGACTTTAAGGTGGGACAAAGGTAAATTATAATATTACAAACAGAAAAGATTACCTTAAATATTTTTTTTACTTCTCTCAAAAAGTGCATTTATGGGTGCAATCAATTTAGCATGCAGTGAATCTTATTATTAAATAAGCATGCAGTGAACCTTATGAAATTACCAAGATTCTTCATCTGAAAGCTCAATATCGTCGATATCTATCAGATCGGAGATAGGCCTTTGTTCGGATTCGGAAGTAGTCGAAAGTTCGGATTTATTGGTATGGAACGATTCAACTGAAGACTCGCGATCACTCGTACACTCAGTGTCAGTCGGTTTTTCCCTTGAATCATCACTCTGCACTGTTTCTTTGGATACTTCTTCCTTTGACTCCATACTGTTAGAAGACTTTTATCAAAATGACATACAGTTATAGCTTTAATCTTGCAAAAGGCTTTGTGATTAGGCAGTAAATGACTAGATCTACACTTAATTGGATGATTCACAGACGTCATTTGGGATCACAGGCCACTCTCAGTTTAAAAGAGCATCTTTTGAGGCAATCGATTAGAAAAACTGAACTGATATACATAATTTGCTATGTAAGCATATAAATATAGTAAATTTTAGCTACAAAAATAACTTAACAATGGGTAAAGGGATTAAAAAGAAACTAATTGGGGAAAATTTAAAGGCAAGCAGAAAGGAAAACAATCAAACACAGGAACTAACGTTTGAGTTGTTTTCTGCTTCAGTTTGAAAGATGATATTTTAGCAATATTTTTTATTCAACAAAATATCCATATAAATCGTTTCTTTGTGTAGAATAAACCAACTAAATGAAAAAATACCCAATTACTTACACAAATTTCAAGAAATTACTTTTAATCATATAAAAAAGTCTAAAAATAGTAAAAAGTTCATAAAAAATTTAACTGTAACTTTACCAGCTAAAATCACGCAAACAAATTTTCTGGCTAAAACAAATTTTAGAATCTCGTTATCTAAATCTTTTTCTATGATTAAATGCCTTAGAAAGTGTTTAATTTAGATAAAAAAAATTGAGAAATTTGTAATGATAAAGTTTGCCTAATTGCCAAAGCAGTCAGTCTTATTTAGAATTATCTGGTATAGTTTAATGGTACGTTTGTTGACATGTAACTTAACACCGCAAAATTGGATTAAATATCGGTATTGATATTTCATTTAAGGTTATTTTTTTAGTTTAATTGTTAAATTTTATCTTTCGTTAGAAATAATATATTAAGTTCAGATACATGTTCTGCGTATTAAAGTTTGGGTCTTAAAAATTTGTAAACTTTTCTGCTTGGTTTCAGTTTCATTTTGCTGTCTTGATTCGTCAAAATGTGTGCCATGAAAGTAGATGTTGCATGGTCGCCTACTGAGATTAACAGGTAAGACTTAATTGTTATATTTTGTGAAATTTTAGGGAAACATTTTTAAATAATTGATGAGAAACTAGAAAGAAACTTATCTAAAAATATACTGTTGGTTTAAAAAAAAGTGTGTGTATTTTTTAAGACACCATCACCAATAGCCTTTGTGTACCTCTAGCGCGAGGTTATTTTAGCCAAACTAAACTTTAAAGTATTTATGGAGTGCATATTCTAAAGGTGTATAAAATCATTCCATTGAAAATCTGTCTTTATATATTTTAAGGTTCATAACTATAGGCACAGACGTACAACTTTATGAAGTGGAAGATGTAACAGAAAGAAATGTCAAACCTCCAGGTAAATAATTTAAATAATAATTGGGTAGAGATTTACTGTACGGTCCCCCTTGGCGAACTTTCCAAAATCCCGCCAAAAGTTCATATTTTGGCGACTTTTTAAAAAAAAACCCACGATTCAAAAAAAAGATCGTATGGGAATATTTCTCATGAAAACTCAACCAACGGTCCGATAGGGTTGCCGGAAAATGTCATTGGTGCAAAGTCATAGAATTCGAATCTTCAGTCGAAGTCAGACAGGACAGGTTGCCAGAAAAAATTATTTATCGCCAAATCCGAAAAATTCGCGCCAAGGGGGACCGTACAGTAAATCTGATCCAATAATTGTACCATTAAACTGTTTTTACAAATTCCGTTTATTTTATATGTCCGTTATGACATTTTTTAAAAAACTGTAATGACACAATAAATGTTTAATATATTTTGAAACTTTTTTTGTGTTCTTAGGCATCTCAATTTCAGAAAATACTTTTGCCAATGTGATATCAACGAGCTCGGAACATCAGTATTTAAAGGTAATATGCTTAACATATTTATTCAATTTCAGTGTTCTTTTTTGTTTGTGATTAAAATTTAAGTCTTTCAAAGTGGTATAAATAAATTTTGGGGAAAACTGCATAGATTCAAAAATATATTAATATATATTTTTTTGTATAAAATTTAGGTAAAATCTTAGTCTCTAGTCTGGCACCTAGTCTCTAGTCTAAA